>NW_010588170.1:144490-195149 GCF_000705375.1 Tinamus guttatus | reverse complement strand
ATGGCTTAGCTGATCTGAAGAACTGTAGCATTGTGTATTGTAGCATATGCACCTCTGCACTAGCTTGAGGCTTCTTAGAGGCCAGGGTGTTTTTAACCTGCTGAGGAATAAATAAACCTGGGATACGTTTCTGTAGAATAAAGATGCAAGTATACTTTTAAGACACAATCTGGTTAGGGCAAGTACCTGGCTAACCAACTAACCATTCAGTCAAGTTAACTAATTCTGCCTGTGATACCACTAAAAAGAGTATCCAGAACTTAGTAATCTGATTGTATAAAACAAACCTTTTCTGTAATACTAGAAGAACTTGTATACTCGCTGTAAGTTCTTTATTACTCAAGTTGAAAAGCTGCTCACCTTTAGTGCGAGGGAATGAGTTTTGCCTTTTTTCCCCCCCTGTATTTCAGGCTGAAGATTCTGACTCCGGCTCAACGGGCTGGAAGTGGGCAGTGGAACACATAATTTTCAAGGCTTCCAGGACTCATCTGCTGCCTCCTAAGCACCTTGCAGAAGATGGCAACATCCTGCAGCTCGCTAACCTGCCTGACCTGTATAAAGTTTTTGAGAGATGTTGAGCAAGTAGCTAGACGGACTTGTGCATATGTAAAAAGCATTCATTTTGTATTCTATTTATTTAGTAAAGGACAAAACTGGAATCTCAACTGGCAAAAAAAGGATTTAATATCAGACTAACATGATAGCAGGCAAATGTTTTCTTCCTTCTACTGAAGAATATTTTTTTATTTTAACTATGTCTAAGCCCAGCTGAACTTAAGCTGAAAAATAAAATCTTTATGTTCAATCTAAATATGAAGCTGCCCTTCTAGGAAATGAATTTGGCTAAGAGAGATAGAGCTTTAACTTAATTGAAATTATATTGCTTTAACTCAGCTTGCCCTTTGAAAGCAACATTGTGGGTTACTTACCTGTACTTGTTTAAGAAGGGCTGTTGTATGACAGTATCTGCAGTGCCTATGTGACATTATACAAATGGTTATGCAAGGCACTTAAATAATTTTCTATTACAGAGTCCATAAGTGTGTTATTTCAGAGCCCCTGCCCTGCATTTCAGCCAAGGATTCCAAAAATAAAGACAAGACACATAGGACAGGTAACAAGTGCCTCTGCAACCACAAGATACTGCATTTCGAGGAGCAGTTGCAGATGGAAACTAATTGCTGGCTCCAGGATCAGAGGAAAAGAGTGGTCTTGCCAGGAAGGAAAAATGCTGGAGCTTTAACTTGTGCCCTAACCTTTCCTACAAGGCCATACAAGAGTCCTAGAATATCACAACTGTTCTCACAAGGAGGATCCCAGAGAAAAATCCTCTCCTTCAGGAGCATGTTCCAGCCTCAAGGGGCTGGTTAAGAGGAAGTCAACCAGAAGCAGACATGTTTCACACACCCTGTAAGTCATACAGAAAGAGATATTAGCAGAAGCTTTGTACACATGAGCATCCCCTATCCTCAGGGTACACAACTTAAAAACCACTGACTTCAGGCCCTTATGGTTTCTTTGGAATAAGCCCCCAAAGAGAACATGCAGAGCTGAACAGAACAAGAAACCATCTATGTTACCACCAACCTAAGTCTGTCCTTTTAAGACACTGACACTAGGCCCTAGACGCCGAAAAATGAGTCTCCCCATGGAAAACATTTTTCCTTCCCTGTAAGTCTAAGAGGCATCTAGCACAGAAACCAAACATGAAAGAGCACTTAAATTTGTGAAAATGGCTTTCCTTCAGAAAATAGCTGTGAAAGAAGTAGAAGCAGTAAGACTCTTGCTTACAAACATCCTGAAACCTGTGTTGCTTTGAGAACTCCTAAGGAGTGATTTGCTACAGGAAAACATCTGGTTTCCATCTAAAGGATTAATTCCTCTCAGATCAAGTGCTGGTCTCTTTCTGGCCTGAGGCTAAGTCTAACACGGGTTAGTAGCCCAACTTCAAATGATTCAGAATTGTAATTCAGCAGGTGTCTCACATGCTACATGCCAGCTGGAAAAGAAGGCAAGCTCTTAATAGCATTTCATGTCCAACAAAAGTGGGCTACAGCCAAAAATGACTATTGTAAAGACATCGAAAAGATACTATTTAAGAATATGAAGATCACCATTCAGTGTTAGAACTTTGTTCTATCCTGTTGGTAACTCAGGATTTTAAAAGAAAACAAACACCTTTTCTGGTCAGTAAAGTGTCCATTTAATAACCTCCTTAGCCGCATTTCCCACCCCCTTCCTCCTGCTTTACATTTCATTTCACACCTAAGCAGCAGATGACGTACAATTTGATAGTGTGTAACACAAGGTTTTAAATCTGTACTTTGTATCTATACAGATAAAAGTATAAGATACTCTTATACTCCTGTATCTGATCAGGGAGTACCAGGGGCTACTATTTTACAAAATTATCTAGAACTCAGATGTTACCATGCAAAAAAAAAAAAAAAAAAAAAAAAGGCAGATTTTTATGTACAGTCCCTATTTATTTTCTTATAAATTCAAATATTTTACAAAAAAAGCATTTTCAAAATGTATAAAGTTTAGTGAATACCCCGTATGTATTTAAAATAAAATGTTATCTGATTTCAAACGTTATTTCAACAATCTAGCGTCATTGAAGACTAAATTGCACCATATAAAAGGCACTTGTGCTGTGTGATGTCTTGAGCAAATATAGTTGTTAGTTTATAATACAGTGTCTTCTGAATTCATGCAGTTGTCTCCAAGCATCAAGCATCATTAAAGCAGCCAAAACAGATTGTGAGTAAACTTGATTCCACAGTTGTGAAAACATTTTCTATCGCTAAGTCAATCATACAGCATTGTGCTCCAGCTCTGACTCTAGAATCAAACGCTATGGAAAAATTGCTGTCATTCACAGGGGAATTCAACCTACATTTCATTCTCTCATAAGTTACAAAAACATGATGCCATTTAATTATGAAACTAAAATACAATCGAACAGCTCGGTGTTCCAACAGTTTGTGACAATGAGAGTCTGTACTTAAAAACAAGCTAGGGGCTAGTTATTCAAGGAGCAGTGCACAGTATTCTTTAATTTGCACTTCACTGCTGAGATAAAAGCGCAGTCCGATTTGCCTTCATCTTCTCCAGCCTTTTCATCAAGTGGTTATTGGTCATCTCCATTTCTTCAATCTTATCCAGTGCTGTTCGTAACTATAACATGAAAGCAAAAGTTATTATCACTTTAAGCTTAAATGGACTTTCTGCTGTTCTTAGCTCTTGATAGAGGAAATAAGACAGGAGCACAGCTAAGTTCCAGCTCCCCGTGAAGTGCTGACACCTGACACAGCTCCCTATGGAGCTTCCCAGTAACTTTTCTGAAAGAATTAGATCAAAATAATCCAAAGCATCACATTTTGAAGAAAATGGAACTTTAGATCCCTCCTTCCAAGAAAATACTGTGTTAAACTGTAACTGGTAGTACTTTATGTGCTATAGTTGTCATCTTCTGAAGGCAATACTAGTGGCCTCTATTCAGAACACTTCAAAGCTGAAACAGAACATTACAAAAAGGGAGAGCTTGGAGACAAAGGAGAACGCCCCACAGCTGAAAGCTGGGTGCGACTCAAAGCTCACCTCTCGCTGAAGCTTCCTCTTCTCAGCCTTGAGTTCATCTTCCACTTTTTCTGCATTTTCTGCAGCACTTTTGTATCTTGCAACCTGGCCCTCAAGTCGTCCAATCTGCAAACCCAGATAAACCCAAAAATGTAACAGGGTGCTCCACCTGCCTCTCCTAAAAAGCATTGTATAATTGTACCCCAAGCCATCCTCCAAATTAAACACAGATTCTTCCTCAGGAAGGAGGCAATTAAAATGGGTTAGCAGCAGCCATGACTGCAAAGAGAGGGTTTAAAAGTAGTAGTAAATTTTCAAGCAGCAGAGTAAGCTGAGGGCAGAAACTTGCAGTACCTTTCACAGCCTGATGAGGGTGACAAGAAACAGCAGAGAATGGAACAGAGTAGGGGAAAGAGCACAGAAGACAGAACAAGTTAAGGTAACAGAGCAGAGAGGAGCTGAGCAGAAAGCCAAGAACTGGGGAAAACGTGGGATTAACAACAAAAGGTGGAAAGTGGAAAAGCAGAGACTGTGAGAAAAAGCGTAAAGCAGAAAGGAGACAGCAACTGTAACTGGATAGGCTGCATGGTGTCTAAATTCTGCACAGTTCTGCGTGCAGAGGGGACTCAAGACAAAGCACGGCTGCGACTGTGGCATTCAGCCCACTTGCTGGGTTGCTTTGCGTCCACCTCCCTGCCCCACTATTGCATAGCTGTGGTTATTACTCCATTGCTGTGCAAGACAGAATAAAAGCAATTGTAGTTCTAATTCAAACTATAATCTTTTAAGTGTTTTTAAGCATTGCTGAACTATAACCCCATTTGTCCCAAGAGTTGATTTGCAGGAAAAGGGAAACAAATCTCAATGTAATGCTGGTTTGTGTAAACTACAAAACCAACAGTAAATCAAGTTATGAAATAGGTTTTCATGCATTTGTTAAGAAAATTCTTGTAAAGGCCTGCAGAGCAAGTGCCATTTGCTGTGATCTGAAAAAACATATACTTACATTTTGTTCCATAGTAGTTATATCTTGTTCAGCTTTTGAAAGCTTGAATTTGTATTCACTAATTTGTCTATTGGCATCTCCTAGGAAAAACACATGACATGCATTACTCAATGCAATTCTCTCAACAGGCAGTTTCCATTTAAAATCAAATGCATTAAAATACTCTATTAATCAGAAGCCTATATTCAGGACTATCAAGAGGTAAATGTTCTTTTGGAAGTTGTATTTGAGAGTAAGTTTCAGTTTTCCTGTTAGATAGAGAACACAACAGTTACCATTATTTTAAGAGATTGCATAACATTTCAGATGCATAAGCCCACATGTGCATGCTTTAAAACAAGCACATTTAGATCAGTAAATTCTTCACACACACAAAAAAAATCAGAGAATCAACAGAGTAACCAACACACTGCAAATTGGCTCAAATAGGGAGAATTCCCACAGTGTTTAGTGTAAACATCTGGAAAAGCAAACGACTGATAAGGAGCACAAGGCCTGAACCTGCTTGACAAGAAGATTCTCAGGAAACTTTGTCATATTTTAGTGCTACTGTTCAGTGCTGACATTGCCAGTGCTCTGTGCACACTAACTGCAAAATGATTATTAAATGACAGTCTGTCAGATGAGGAACACTTGTAGCTTAAGAAACAGCTTGTTCATAGTGGCTTAGTGCTTGTATGAAGCAAGACATATTCAATTTTAATAGTTTGAGTACTTACTTCACGAGTAAAGTTTACTTTTCAATAAGTATTTTCAATTAAATATTTTTAATTTTCAACTTTTGGCACTCATGCTAAGCAGTATTGCCATCTAAGAAATAACCTCTCAGAAAAGGAAAAGTTGAAGAAATAGGGGAGGGGGTTGGAAAAAAACAGTAAGAAATTTCCTGAGAGGAGACTTACCAACAAACCTTAGCTGCTCATTCATTCATACAACCAGTTTGTACAACTTCATAGAAAAGACACTAGGAAGAGTCTGTTTCCTCTCTCCACAAGAAAAGTATTTGTGGACAGTAACTATGTACCTACTCTGCATTTCAAATAGCTGCAAGTCAGAACCATTTTCTAAGCCTGTTGCATCCAGATCTGTGCCATCACTTCTGGAGTATTTCTGCCGTTCTTCTTCCAATTGCATCTTCAGTTTTCTAACCTGAAACAGGAGCATTCTCTTGTTAAAAAATCAGCTTCCAGCACTTCAGTTATCATATATCTAAACTTCAACAAGCCAAAATGGTAAAGCAGTCGTGAGATGCCTCTAGTTGAGAGGGTTTGGTAGTTGGAAGCTGGCAACTGACCGCAGCGCTAGCATCGCTGCTGCTGGCCAATGTGCTACCTGCTGCCCAAGCCCAGCACCTCGGTCAGTGCTGCGGGGGCCTCAGCACAACGCAGGGGCACCCGAAGGGGCTGCCTTCCCAGCAGGACATTCAAAGGACTTGAGCCCTGTCTTTCTGGAGTTCCTCCAAAAAATTCTTTTTCCACTCTTGGCATTCCACTCTAATCAACAACATCCTAGTGAGTTTAGGGAAAAAAATAATCCATAGCTTTTGCGGGGTGGGGGGCTGGCCCTCTCTTTTGTTCTACCTGGACAAGTCTGCGGTGCATGCTAGTCCTATGCTGCTGGCTTTAGGCTACAGGAGCTGCCTCAGGATTTTTCCCAGTAGTCACGGAGCACCGATTCCTCAGCTATGTCCTCTATATCTGAAGTCCATGAAGGAAGTGGGAATTGTTTTGTCGACTCTCTGTTATCGAAATATTGCCCTACAGATCAATAGTATGGGAATTATATTTTCAAAACTCCCACTTGTGATATAGCATACTCAAAGCATAAAAGGTCCATTAAAATATATACACACAAATACACACATAAAATATTTAATAGTCACAATTCAACAATAGAATTGGGTATTCAGCAAACACTAGAATTAAAGTCGTGCTCCCAGCAAAAAAATATATTGACAACACCACTTAAATCTTGAGATATCTTTAACTGGATGCACAGAAGTGACGCTGCTCTTAACAAAAGCTTGCTGGACTTGAATTTCTTGAGCACTCTCTTCTCGGTACTAAGCTGCATTAAAATATATAACTACTTTGATAATATTATATTTTCCCTCTGAGTAACTGAAGTGATGAAAGGAATGTTAACATGGAAGGAAGAGCCTCTTAAGCTTGCAAGAATGTCAGTTTATTGAATTCAGTATTTTGGCACAGGACAAAAGAAAAGAGATAATTTTGAGTACATGTAGGCAATTGTTGTTATGACAGCTTGGGTCCTTCACCAACCCAGAACCAGGTCACATTGATAAGGATACTTATGGAGCTGATAATTCCCACTAGTCAGCCAGGCTGGAAGCGAGTATTTGCTTTATATTAGCACTTAAATATTTAAAGCATCTTTACACTTGGCATTTATTGTTAGTATGTAACTATTTGCTGGGAGACACACTATTAAAAAGAGGACACATTTGGATATCCTTCTACAGAATTTTTGAAAAGGATTGCTTTTTTTTTTTTCACCTGGGACAGTAACTCCTCCTTTTCTCCAGCCAGTTTTCGTAGCCGCACATCTAAAATGAAACAAACCAATTAAAAATCAGAGAAATCTGTAAGTAAAAATGTCATAATCTTGTTAAATTGAAAAGTAAAATGCTCTTCAAACCTAAAGTTTATATGAGAATAGAATACCTTGATATCTTAAATAATATCAACCTTTAGTTAATAGCAGAAAAAGGAAGATATTTAATTCATTGTTTATTAGCATAATAATTTTAAAAACAAGATTTCCAACTGTATCAAGTATTCACTAAAAACTGAGTGTCAACTGAAAATTATCTTTGAACATATGTAGACTTAGAACAAAATTGTTTTATAATCCAAATGACTGAACCAGCTATTTCCAACAGTTTTTTTAATGGCAGCATACACTCCTCCCTATGCTTTACTTTTAAAGACTGCTGTACCTTCAGGAAAGGCACTAAGCTATCCCGTGTGCTTGCAGAAGCTTTTATTATTTGTGTTTTCAAACCACAAAAAAAGCACTTGGGAAAGGGCCCAGAGCAATGTTTCAATTTCTCAAATATCCAGAAGACCAATAACAGCTACAAAATACCCTCTCAGACAGTTTGGTGCTGAGATTAGAGCCGCTCACTCAGAATTTACTACTTGGAGGTTAAAAAGGCATGAAGACAACATTTGTGCTTTGCTATCATGGAACCATGTCAGAAACATTCATAATTAAAACAAAAATATTAAATTACTGTACATGCTGTGCAAAGATATGCAAGCTTATAAGAATATTTCCTTGGATATTCACAATTTTGAAAAAAATTTGCAGGTGATTGACTATATGCACAATAGCTTGTTCAACTTTAGAATAAAAAATAAGTTAAAATAAAGGCCCCTCCAAATCTCTTTTCTTGTTATCCGTGTTACTTTTAAAGTACTACAGGTTTGCCTAAGGGAACAACAAAAAAAAAGCAATGACATTATTTTCTGCAGAACCTCTCGCACTGATGATATATGCTTTTAAAAAAATGTTTTGTCATGAAAAACAATGGAAAATACTAATCAAAAGATCCAATAATCCTAGGCTTTTAGGCTAATCTTACATATTTTGCCAACATTAATAAAGAGACTTAATCAGCTACGAGCATCTTGACATATCCCATTATATTTAGTCAAACAAAATATATGTTTATTCATAAAATATTCATGTAAAAAAATAAAATCTTCAAGTCAAACAAAATATATGTTTATTCATATGTAAATGTAAAAAAATGTTTCATGTAAAAAAATAAAATCTTCGGAGTAGCGTAGCAACTCAGTATCTCAGAATCATTGCAGACGTCTTTCTGCGGTTGTAAACCACAACTTAAAAAGAACAGAATGCAGACAAAAGTTTTATAAACTCTTAGTATACTATTATATTAGCATGTTTTACCTAGTGGTCCTTCTCCAGCAGATTCCAAGACTTGAGCAGCTTCTTGTGATACAACTGTTATTGCCCCAACCACCGACTCGTGGTTTACATCACCGTTCGGTGTGCCGTCGGGAATTATAACTAACCCATGCTTCTAAAAAATACAAAAAGAAACACCACATTCATATCAGAGCACTAAAGTACAACTCAACAGAAGGGTTTTTAAAAGGCTTTTCAAGTTACTAGAAGCAGTGACACCACAGTATTTCAACTAGCCTAGCCTACCCTAAAGGCCAGGTTTTGAGGCTGTGTAAGAGAAGTAACAATGATTCCTCTTTTACATGGCCTTTGATTGCATCCCCCATGCTGGATTTCTGTAACTCTAAGTAGCTACTACTGACGTACCTCTCCTCTCTTCATTGCTTCCTTCAGGTCAGCCAACTCCTCTCTGAGCTCATCTCGCTCTTTCTTAACGCAGTCAAAGAAAGCTTTCTGCCTTTCTAGGGCCTGTGCACAGGCACATGGCAAGAAAAAGAATGGCACAGAGAAAAAGCATGTAACAGATAGCAGAGAGAACTTCTACAAACAAATACAAAGAGCTGAATAAAAGAAATCAGGAGGTGAATTTAATCTAATGAATACATATAAACATCCAACTCTAGCAGCTACTCTTTACAATGAGTCACCTATCTAGTCTCACTGCTACATACTTCTTGTGACATCTGAACTGGGTCTTAGTAGATTCTACAGTAGATATCTGTTTAATAGATTCCTTTTTGGTAGTTTCTAACTAAATCAAACACTAAAATAATAAATGAGTACTCTTATTTCTGGCTAGAGTGTGGCTACATTAAAATCTGCTGGATGTCATCCACCCGATAAAACTGGCTTATTCACTGTTTAAGTGTTACAGCCACTCTGTACTAAAACCAATCATTTTCAGAGAGTGGAGCAGAGAGGAAAAAAAAAAAAAAAAAGAGGCCCAAAAGCCAATAGCCTCTCTTAGCAGGAGAGAGGATCAACTAAAAGCACAATATGGGCACAAGTTCATTTGCACACCTACACTGCAGTTCTGCTCCCTGGGTGCAAATCAGACCTTTTTATCTGAATTGGCAGCATCTCTGCATTTCAGACAAATTTCACACTGCATGCATTACAAATAGTCCTGCCTATCAAATTACTGCAAAAAGGTGCACATGTTTTCCCCCCAAAATCATCTAACTAAACATTGTATCATGCAGGAATGTTTAGGAATAGACTGATATCACGAAAGAAACAAAGGTGAGTCACTGTACTGAAATTGCTCCCCATGAAAATTGCAGTATGCTGAATTTTAATAATTGTCCAAAAAGCACATGGTAGAGCAATACCTCAATGCAGTATTCTGTTAATTTCAACAGAAGAAAGAAACTTCTGGCATGAAATCCACCTGGTGGCAAGCAAGGACCCTGCAGTTACCGGGCAGCGGCTCCTCCTTTCCAACCGGCACGAGCAGCAGGCAGGGAGCGCTCGTGGGCCCAGGGCTGCCAGGGCAGCTGCCCCGGTACCTCCCTGCACAAGAGAGCCTGGCAGCCGCTCCTGCCTGCCGAGGGGGCGGATTCCGCCTACGGCACCAGGCAGGTCACCACGTAGGAAGTTTTACAAATTGCATTTTCTGTATGAGGATGAAAAGCTTCACTTCAAACTCACTCACTTCAAAAATTGTATTAATATTCTACATGTGGACCAGACATCCTTCACATTTGTTAGGATTAAAGCAACTGACTTTTAGGGCTCATATTGCAGGCAAAAATTTTCTCAGAAAAAAGTAACAAGACCTGTATGCATAGCAACTTGTTATGTTGTAGATTTGATTTGCACTATTCACCACTATGCAAATAAAGTGGAGCTCATTTCTTTCTCTAAATAGGAGAAAGATTTAAACATTTAAAATACTTTTCAAATGGAAGTGGCCTTCGTTTCTTTGGTGTACACAGCATTCCTTGGAGAAAAAAAAAAGTATCAGTCTACTTCTAAAAATGCAAAAAATACCTTCCCCCATATCATTTCATACCCCTATTTTTTTATCTTTCCAATTAATTGTCTCCTGGAGATCAAACACCTCTTTGGTTATGCAGTCTATATTCTGCTGCATTCGTTGATTCTCCTGTAGCAAATACGATGAAGACAGAATAAGAGAAGAAAAAGAAAGACGAGTAAAGAAATGGGAAAAAATGTCTGAACAGATAAAGGAAAGGAAACAGTAGGAGTCAACCAAAGAGTTTATGAGCATGACATAAAAGAAAAAGGACGCAACCCAGCGTAACACAGGGTCCCTTCAAATTCATTCAAAACTGTATTTTTATTGAACCACTTAACGCTGATAGGAATATTTAGCTATAGCAAGAACTATTTCATAACAAGTCCCATTGCAAACTGCAAATAACATCCTTTCTTTAGAAAAATAACTGCCTTGCAGTAATTTCCATTTACCAACAAGTGCTGTATGGAAGTGATTTCCCTCCACCCCCAACTTTCAAGATTACCGAAGCAACAATTCTAAATTTTGTAATTGAGTGTTAAAGAAAGGAATGTAACTGATTTCTAGTCAGCAGTTGCCTTCCCTATTTTTGTCTACCAGCAATGTCAAATATAAACAAACACCTTCCAGTGATCAAATAAAACCAAACCTACCTTTTAACCCATAAATAAGAAATATATTTGCAAGACAATGACTGTTAATAAAGCTAAGAATAAGATACTGGAGAGGAAAATAGGGCTAGGAATAATTTTTTGCACTCCCCAAAAATTGAACTTAATTTTTCAACCAGTCTCCTAAATGGCTTTCGCTAGGTTATCTGGAATAGTTGCACAAATAAATTTGGGTACATTTGAATGGGCTGCCTGCACATATTCAATGCACATGCTGCGTACTCCCACAGCAAACACTCCAGAACCATCTGCTGTGTATTCCTCATTCACTTATCCTAAAAACCACCACCCACAGAACAGACACTAAAGCAGAAAACTTAAAGCTTTTTCTTGACAGTGAAGTCAAAGAGATTCCAGAGAACATGACAGAGCTTCAAATGGAATGTGCAGAAGTTTTTTGCCTATCAGCACATCAGTCTGGGCACAACGTTGCTACCTAGGCTGATCAGAGCCCTTTTCTTCTGCTTGTAAATCACGCCAATGCCAGTTCATGCACTTAATCCTTTTCTCAGCATCATCACCATCTCTGCGACTTTTCAAAAAGACTCTGAGCTCACTGGGCTACTGCCTGTATAGCACAAGAATTTGGTGGGAAGAAGATATCAATCCAGAACAATACCTGCTACTGTCAATGCATCAGAACTTCCAGCTAGGCCTAATGAGATTTTGAGCAACATAATCATTAGTTCGGCCCTCAAAGAGGGAAAAATAAAGAGATCATTGATGACAGAACCAGGGTTCTTGCAGGAATTAAGGATTTTTACAATGTGTAATACATTTTTGAAAATCTTGCAGTGACGTTATTAACTTCAGAAATTGAGAGATTAATAGCTTAAACTCGTCTCAGTAAAACAAAAAAAAATATTTGTTAACAAGTCCAAGATGATAATGAAATTAATTTTGTGCATAGGAAGACTGTACTTGTGCAAATCTTACACCATTTTTGTTTACACACATTCTATCACACACTGTCTCAGATGAACATACCTCTATCAATTCATCTCTCTGACGAAGGCCTTCTTTCAGTTCATCCAGCTTATGCTGTAGAACACTGCAGGTGTGTTTTTGCCTTTCCAATTCCTAAAAACATCAGGAGGCGTGATTTAGTTTGGATTTGAGAAACATCTCCAAAAAAAAAAAAAAAAGAGAGAGGTAAAGGTTTGCTTAACATAACACTACCAAGGAGATTATTGCAACAATTTAAGAAATTCAAACAATCGAATAGCTAAAATTCACATATTCAGTGACTAAATTCTCTAGATACTTCCTACATGGAAGATTTTATTTAGTGATATTTACAGTGGAAGAAAAGATTTATGAGCTCAGCCTTTTTCTCCCCTTCAAAAAACAATCCTCAAAAAAACAACAGTACCTTTGACTTCTCTTCATTTTCCCTGTAGAACTCTGCTATCTGTTCTTCTTTCTCCTCAATGACATCCTTTAAAATATCCACTTGGTAAACCAAGTTGTTCTTTTCATTGTCTAGCTGAGCATTGGAAACCATGGCTTTCTTGTACTTCTCTTCAACTTCAGCTAGAGAATCCTACAGACAGCAGAAAGACTCACTTTAGCCTAGCTTTTTGACAAATCACACCACCATAACATTCAAAAGTGTTAATCTCTTGTAAAGTAAAGTGAGGCAGACATCCTTTTTTCTGAAGTATTATTCATGTCTTTTCTTTAGAGAAAAAAAGTCATGGTCATTTCCATTACTCAGGTTATGCTATACCCAGCAATGAAAATTACAGCAAATGCATGAAAATTACAAAATATTTCACCTGCATTTCCTGCTCTGCCACCATCATAGCTTTACTAAATCACAAGAACAAAGAAATAATGCACAGCTTTACTGCATTTTTAATGCATGCATAAGAACGCTTCAGAATGGAACAACGAGTGTGACAAAGAGAACTCACACAAATAAACAAATGACAAGAGATAACAGAAATATCTTTAAGGGAAATTTGAAAATAATCCTCATTAATATAGTTCTATAACTCTGGTTTCAAGTTTTAAGGTAGTCGCATCCTTTTTTCAATAATGATTTTAATGAGCTATTTAAGCAGACTTTGTGTCTTTTATTTCATAGTAAGAAAATGCTTTCTCCATACTCCTCCCCCAATCCCACCCTAAATACAAGTCTTCTAAAGACAAAGGGAAATACATCAAGATTTACCTACTCAACCTCTCTACCTGCAAGTACAACATGCCTTGCTAATCCCACTTAGCTAATTCTATCATCTCTTGCATTTACCCACCATGATTTTATATTATTTTTCCCTGGTATTATAGCAAATATAAACTATTGGGATATAAGAGCAACTATTATTCCATGCCCTTTTAAATATACAATGATTGCAATATGAACTATTTTCAAAATAATTTCAATTTTCAAAATTAAGTTTTATGAAGTCCTAATTTTAGAGTTAAAAAAGATTAAACTATTTCCTTTAATAAATTATTTTTGAGGCAGAAAAGTGCGAATTACTTTTGGAAAAGAAACCGAGCTTTGTCTAAATGTCTCAAACTACTTAAGAGAACTGAGACATTGATAAGGTCACTTTGGAACAGTTCCTTCTTTCTGAGGAAGATACTTGCAACATGTTCCTTATGCTGCAAGAACTTCATGGAGTTTCAGTTACCTTTTGGTTAAGTAAGAAACAATAAGAATTGAGAGAGTCCCGTAAAATGAACAAGTGATAAAATTTGAGGGTAGAAAAAGGAAGAGAGAAATATTGAGGAAAGAAAAAAAGGGTTTCTTTCTGGCTGATTCATGGGAAAGTGGATTGAGTCAGCAAAACAGAAGCACCTAGAGACATTAAGAGACTGGAACAACTGACGAAGTCAAAACGATCCTCCTGCAGTTTGTTTTGCTGACACCAAGCAGGTCTGAAGCCAGGCAAGAAACTTTTTGCTCTATGCAGATGAACAACCACAGAGATGTGCAAGCAGCACAGCTACAGATCACTGTTATTCAATGACTGAGAAAACACAAGATATCCTAGTAACTCAACTTACACAACACAAAACTGCTAAAATGGTGGTTGAGAAAACCTTACTAATTAGGAAAAAGGGCTCCCCAAAGAATCTCCAAGGAAGGCAATTTAACTTTCAGTCGCATTATTTAGTATTATTAATAATTATTATATTTATATAATAATAATTTAAAACTGTATAAACCAATTCTGCCAGTCAAGTGTATATCAAGATCTTACTCTATGCGGCAGACCCGCGCTCTTTGCAAAGTGTAACTGCTTAAAATGGACAGTGCATTAGTAAGGACTCAACATCAGTCAGGCCACACGGGCAAACATGCACAAACATTAGCTATTTTGAAATTACAATGCAATCTCATCTTTAATTCCAAGTTAATAGAATCATACCTATTTGTAAAGATCTTGCAACTCTCCCTTAAACTCACTATGGGAAGCTTTCAAAGCGCTAAGCAATTTAGCAGTATTAGAAAAAAAAAAACAGCTTTGTGACAATTCTGCTTTTTGAAATCCATTTAATATACATATAATAATATGATAAAAATATACTTCATCTGAGCCTCTGTCAGATTCAAATATGGTTACTTATCCTCTGAGGAGGGAACAATTTTTGATATGTAATTTCAATCATTCATTGTATTTCCTCTTCACTGTACTATTCAATATTATGTTATTTAATTAAAGAAATTCAAGGAGGATGTTGAATTGCTGTTATACTATTTAATGACAAGTAATATTAAATTCATTCTCTATATTAATATACAAAATATATTCTTAAAACTTGCTCCTTTTACACAGAACTATTTATAGCTTGGCAAAGGGAAAGCGAACAGAACAACTATTCTGAAAAAGATATTGTAAGTCACATCATTTGCTGTATCGAATTTCCCTTCAACACAGAACACAAAATAGTCATAATTTAGATTAACTATAAATTCCTAATTGAGTAGGCACAAAAGAAACATTTAGGCAGAAGTCTTATTAACCTATTATTGAAAATATTAGAAAAATTAAAAGATAATCAGAATGCAAGCCATGAACATGAAAAAAACTCTCTTGATGGCTGTATACAAATGATCCACACGAACTTCATCTGGCCTGCAAGCACTATGCCTGCTGAGATTCATGTGATTGCATCTTTCTAAAGTATCACTTTGGTTTTATTTTTATAAAATTCAGTATTTTCTTAGTTAAGGTCTTTGTCATGACTACCCCACTTCTCTTCCCCCTTCAATATACAAGTACTCTGAGTTACCACTAAATGGCTAACAATAAAAAGCATTAAAAATATAGATCGAACCTCTCATTATCATACCAGAAAACACCTGGTTAAGAGAAAGTTTAATACTATTTTAATATAAGCCAAATAATTAGCATTGTTTCTAAATGTACAGTGAGACAGTAGAGCTTAAAAATTTATCCACACGACAAATAATGATGTGCTCTAAGCATTAAATGTTAAATACATGCTTCAAACAAATTTAAAAAGCTAGTTAGTAAAGCCTTACATGGTTAGTGGAGCCAGTGCCATCTCCATTACCCACAAAACCACATGGAACACATGCTTGGGAGAAGCCCTGATACCTTTAGTTCTTTAAGTCCCTGCATGTATCTCCCTTCTACATCGTGTATCTGGTCCTTAAGATCATAGATATCCTGCAGGACATAGGAATGAACCATTGCATAAGTAGTACGGGGAAAGAATTTACAGCTGAACGAGCATTAAAAAGGTTTCCATGCATTTCTATCAAATGCCAAAGCCTGCAGTAACTCACAGAAGTTATATTTAATTCACAATGCTTAACCAGAAGAAAATTAAGATTTGTTTATAGCACTGAATCCAAGTCATGGGAATTAAATATTTTCAGAGACAGCAAAAAGCTATTTCAAATTTGATATATACATTTTTTAATAGAAGCTAAATATCAGCACTGTAAATATTTATGAACACAACCAATACAATATCATGACAAATATATATATCTCTCCTCAGATGGAAAGCATTCCATCACTTTTTCTATAAAAAAGAGAAGACAGAAGCTTGATAGCAAAGAAAATTCTTCCTAATAACAAATATAAATTAGCTCCAAATTCTTCAGCAACAGAGTTTACCCGTAGTTCACTTAGGGAGGCATCAGGATCCACCAAACTGCTTGTGTCTCCACTTCCTCTCCTAGATGAGTTGCCACTTAGAGGGGTTGCACTTATTGAATTGCGGGATGATGGCTTAAAAAAGTGGAAGACAATATATCATGAAGCATACTGTGATTTCTGACAGGGTAACCTCCTTTTGCCGATTTTACCTTATTCTTTATAAATTATTTCACAGTCACAGAACACCTTTCTCCCTCTCTTGTTTTTACCATTTCTTAATACAAGGTTACAGACAGTATTTTCCATTGATTACTTTCCAACACTTCTGTTATTTCTTGGTGAAGTGTCGGTTTCTCTTTGGTGCTATATGCTTTGCTTTTGAGAAGCTAACAGAACACTGAGGTTATGTAACAGCACAGAGAAAATCTAGATGGCTCATCATAGCATTTTAATTTTGAGTATTCTGTTCTGAACACTGTCATAAGGGAGCTGTTAGTACTGGAAAGTATGAAAGTTCAAAACATTTTTTTAAGTTCTAATTTCTGCCATATTCAGGAGAATGTCTCCAACAGCATCTATTATCCAAATTTTACAGCCCTGTTCTCTTAAAATTAAACCTGTTCTGCTATTTCCTAACATAAAGGATGATTTTTACAAGAAATGTTATTCAAAGTAAATAAAAATAAAATTTTCTTGGTAAATAAAAGGTGCGAAGTCCATTAATTCCTGGTAGATAAAATCGATGTTCAAGAATACCACTTCGCAAGATCTATGAAATAACTAAATTATATTCTACTAAAAAACACATAACATTTCAACTTTTGGAACTACTTCAAAGCTTGCGAATTAATGTTGAACACTGACTTTCAATAATAGTTAAATTAAAAGCTCTTACCCTTGAATAAATTTCCAAATGTGTTTTGTCACTCTTTTCTTCCAGCTGAAAGAGAAAAGAGAAAGCAATCATAATATATCTTCTGTGATTAAAGTCTATATATAAGCATCATCATCTGTGGTGAATTTCTCAGACACTGAGAAATATTTAAGGAAAAAAAAAGAAACAAATGAAAAAAAAGTTAGCAAATACTGAGTGGTGGGGGGAAAAGGGGCGAGGAGAGGAGAGGGAAAAATAATAAGCCTGGAAGAGTAGTTTTTTATTTAATTGCAAAGTTTTTACTTTAATTACTTTATTAAGTAAGTAAATGCATATAGTAACTCAGAAACTTTAAAGAAAAAAATGTTAAAAGACAATGCTAAAAATTCAAAGTGTACTGCACAACAAAAATGCTTCAGCATCTTATATTTCAACAGTGACTGCAACACTTTGTGGCATAACAAATGGAAAACTTTATGCAAGCACAGTTTACGTTATTAGTGACGCCCGTGTGCATGTCAGTCATTAGGAAACACGTTCATTACTTCAAACTCTTTGACAAAGCTAGCCAGCAAAAACATCAGGACAAGAACAACTCAAGTGAACACATGCCTGAAATGTATTAACAGCAACCTACTAAACAATTTCCATTCAAGCGTTGAAGCTAGAGCAAAAGAACAAACTTAAATAGACCCCCTAGCTTTTTAGCTAAGAAGCTCTGATATTCCCAACTTTCATTATAGTTTTCCTTAATTCCAACAGTTCTGTGAATCAAAATAGATGATATAAAATGACATCCATATATTGATATGCGTTCTAATATTGGCATGATTGCTGTAATACCTCACTTCTCCAAAAACTAAGTGATTTAGAAGCATGCTAGAATCAAGGTAGAAACAAGCTCACTCCATAAGATTTTCCTTTTCCTGCCACTATGTTTTCTACAGGAGCAACACCATTTTTCATTGACAAATCTGCACCATCTACAACGATGTCTTGAAATTGTAAACAGCAAATATTTCTCACCACTGTGATGACAAAATGATGTGAAGAATCCTATTGATACGAAATATCTATATGGAATAACTTAAAATAACAACGACTACATCAAGAAAGGCAACTGAGAAAATAGTGTCATTGCCAATCTTGGTCTCCATGCTCTCTTAGCAGAGCATTAGCTCCAGGAAAGAAGCTTTATTGAAGAGGGAGGAGAAAAAAAAGCTAAATTTAGACTAGAGAGATGACTGATCTCTCTTACACTTGGAACACAGACAATAAATATCCTGCAACATTATAATACAGACTGTGCTGCATTAAGTACCATCTAAATGCTGAATCACAGAAACAGTGCCTGTAAGGGCACTCGGGAAGTCATCTGGTTTGGTCTCCCTCCCAAAGCAGGACCGTGGCCAACAGCTCCATTTAGCTGTGTATTCATTTAGCTGATTTTCTCAGAAAAAGCAGTAAGCTTTCCTGAGCACCTTGCTTCCTCTATTTGAGAGAAAAAAAGATGGGAAAGTTTTCTACCTTTGCTAAGTTGGTACAGAATAGTAGTCACTGCAGCTTGTATTGCGCGTTACTGAAATACTGGAGATAGTTTCCTTTCCATAGGTAGTCTACTGACCAAAAGTTGGTGTTCAGGTAAAAAGTTGGTGGTCAGGTAGCCTACCTGACCAAAAGTTGGTGTTGAGACACTTGAAAAAAACATATGGATACAATACTAATTGCCAGTATGAGGGCCTTGGAATGCATGCAGAAGGCCAAAATATAAAAATAAAAAAAAGAAGCGATACATAAACTCTTCACCATCTGATTTCTTCCTTTTCTCCTCATCCTTTGCATAAAACTTTGCCTGAGAAAGAACTTAGACTTTCTATTCGCAAGGAAGATTTCACATTAAAGAAAGCAGCATCTCCTAAAAGCAGGTCTCTTGGTGACCATTCAAAAGTGCCTGATGCCAGACTACACAACTTTTTAACTCTTCAAATTTAAGGGTCTAAGGCTATTTCCCACCTTTACTTCCTTCAAAGGCAAGCATAAGAACAGGAATTTTCCTGTCTTTTATACAAAAGAAAAAAAAAAGAATTATCAGGTAATAAAAATATTTCATGAACTATTCGCAGCAAAAAAAAGAGGCAGCTACGTTTATTGTCAACAATGCTCTTCTTGGTGGAAAGACTACTAACATGTACTAAAGAGAGCACACCTCCAAGAATATAAATTAGTGTTCCGAAAAGCTCTATAGGACACTAATTTATATATTAATTTTCAACACAAAAATATTTTTACATTTCAGAGATGCTTAAGTCCATCACACAATAAAGTGAAGTGCTTATCACATGCTTCTAGCAACAGGCAGAATTTCTTTAAAATAAAAGCAGCATGCAGAGGCAAATTGAAAGGAGTCCCTGAAATTCAAAGGCTTCTCATTTGGAACTTCCTTGTACTTGATAAACATGAATGATGCAGCCTGTTCTCATCCTGGCTATATGATAGCGAGGTATCCTTTTCACAAATGTGACCATTTATATATAAAATAGTTGAAATGAAATTCAAGGACTCCTGACATCTTTGTATAAAAAACAGCATTAAGCTTTAAATAAACCCCAACAATTCAAGTCAAAGTCACCTGCCATTACATAATTCCAAGCTCTTTTACAATATTTTTTTTTCTCTTAAATATGAAAACAAAAATCCAGGATGTGTTAGCTTGCTGCATTCACCACAACATAATATCAAACATTTCACTCACACTATTCAAACCTTGGAAATCATCTGCATCAGAAACGATGCTTCCCCTGCGGTTGGAACGACTAAAATAGTCAGCAGCAGTTTCACTTTGATCAGAAAAATCAGAAGACTTCAAAAGACAGACAGGGAAAAGAAGGAATAAAATTGAAAGCGACATCACAGCATTAATGAAAGTTTATTTACAGAAGTATACTAAATCATAACTTTAATTGCAACTTTTGCAATTCACTGATGAATAATTCAAGAGCCACATGATATAAGCATTTTGGCTAGTATGTATACGTGTATTTTTAAAACATATATTATAGTCCTGTATAATTTAAGGTATCTAAAAACCACATAAAGACAGTAAGCATTTATTGATTTCCTTTTCCTACCTGGTGTGGTAAAAAAAAGCATAGTCATCGGTACAAAAGAATATAGCACTAATATTATGCCAAATGGACTATAAAAGTTAAAGGTACATTTTTAAAAAGAACTTTTGTAGATGACAATACCAGATGGAGAGGTCAAAGAAAGCTGATAACTAAAGTTATTACTTTTATCTACAAATCTTGTCTTTTCTTCTGTCACAAGCACAACAGTAGTATTTGCAAATACAGTCTGGGCTTCCTGCTATTCAAAATTTTAAGACTCTCTACAACAGAAGATAAGCTTTTCCCCCAAGGTCAAATGTCAGACAAGGACCTAAAAAAGGGGGAGGGAAATACACCAATAGGACACAGCACTTCTTGCCATCAAGGCATGATGTATCTAACAGCATTACGATTCTCATAGGAAAGCAAAGTACTGCGCACCTATTGAAGTGACACTTATAACAACTGTACACTCTTTTTCATTTGCAAAAGACACATCTTTGCTGTTACAAAGTTATTAGTACACGATACACTAAACACAACAAATTAAGAAAAGTTAAGGAATAAGAAAACTTCAAATAGAAGCATGCAACCCAGCTCACCATCCTATCCTTCAGCTCTTTTATGGTATGATTACTGGATACTATACTCTCTATTTGATCATCTGCACACTACAAGGTTTAAAAGATAAACCTTTCTTTTATAATAGTAATAAAGTTGTTAGGCTGAAACATAAGGTTTGTCTATTTTGCATGAATAATTTGCACAGTGTGATTGATGATAGCCATTCTGCATAGAAAAAGAGATGCAGATAATTAGAACATTCTAAAAAAGATAACAAATCACACACTTGAAAAACAGACATTCAGACAGTTTTCCTGAACTGCAGGAAGGGTCTTCAAAAGAAACACTTAAGCTGAAAACATTAGGCATGCTTTACATTTTAAAATCCTCAAAAATGGCTACAAAATTAGTTAGTATTAAGGGCCTAATATACTTATTCTCTGCAAATCAAGCATAATGGGAGTGCACAGTAACAACAACAACTTCAGTTTGTGAATCACAGTCAATACACACTTTACACAATGTATATATTTTAATGTTGACCAATGGGAAAAAAAGAAGTTCTTCTACAACTTAAACAAAAATTTAGCAGTTTATTTCTTCCCAAAGTAGAGAATTGCTTCATTACAATTGACTGAATGAGTGGAAACACCTTCAAAATCTCCATAAGAAAGCCTAAGGCGAACTAGCACAATGCTCTTAAACTAGCACCTGAAACTGCAGCACCTAAAGACTGATCCTCTCTTGCTAAACTGTTGCAGATTCTAGAAATGATCAGCGCCACTTTACCAACCAGGGGAACCACCATATGCACATGTCCTCCAGGACTTTGTCTAACCCCAATTTAAGCAAAGATACTTCCGGATTCCTAAATAAATGCTAGGTATATTATATGCTGCACAAACCGCTCCCCTTTATCAGAATTGATAGTTTTTGAATTTGAGATGCACCATAGTTTCTCAACTGTATTTTCCCATCTGTTCAAGTTTTCTCTTACTTTCCATTTTGACTTCCAGTGAATACTCAGCTGACACTTTCAATGAGCTACCCACAATGACAGCAAAAAATAACCACAGAAAGAGCACAGAAAGTGAATGTTAAGCGGCAAAAAGGACCCACACTGCCAAGCAGCCCCCTAACTCCCGTGTGTTAGTAGCGAAGTGCTCAGTAAGACATGAGAGAGGAACGCTCACCACAGGGCTACTTCGAATTGAGCTCGCTCTCGAAGAGTAACTGTATTCAGATGGCTGAAGTGATGAAGTAAATTTTCACAATTGTTATACATTTTAATCTCCAGAAAATAAAAATTTTCAAAGAAATGACCAAGAGCTTATTACACTTACAGTGCGAGAGCTATACGAGCTATGAAATCCATCACCACACAAAGATGCCTGAGAAAAAGGGAACAGAAAAGTTCTTACATTTGGCCTTGGAAAAAACAGTGCCACATTTTTATGCACTGGAAGATACTGAGCAGTGAAACCTCCTATTATCTCATAATATCAATGCATTTTCCCTTTTCCGCTATGCTTTTGGAAAGGATGGAGAACAGTATTTTCTTTACCAGCAGTATTTCTTCGCCCTATTAGGGAATTTTACTTCCAACTACAAACCTAAGATTTTCCTTGAAAAATAAGAAGTCTTAATTTTCACAAGAAAATTAAATGTTTAAAGCGCAATTTACTTTTCCACTACTTAGCTCAGCCCGGGAACCTTATCAAAGGGGTTATCAAAGAGTTTTACTTTGCCTCAACCATGCAGATTTTCCAAAAGGAGTTTAGTTTTGCATGATTACTAATCTTAAATAATGCATGCCATGTGAAAGAATTTTAAAGTACACTTACCACAAATTTCTATAACCTCAAGACAATGATTTACCCATTCAGATTTTTGCTTATTCTGAAACTTAACTAGATTTTTTTCATACTAGACTAGTATGAAAAACTAGACATACAAGACACACATTTTTTTCTTTAGAAATATGTCTGGTTTGACTTGTTCTTTAGAACTCCTTTGTTTAATATAACTTTTATTCAAATTTTATGCATGTCCACAAAAAGAGCAGCAAAACAGCAATTACCAAAATATTTTAAGAGGAAATCTAGCAACATTAAAAGCATTTAACTAAGGTCTCCCCAAAATAAGACACACAAGCTTTAGTTTTCTTTAGAAATATGGAAAGAATGCAGATGTAATATGCTCAATCCACACGGCCATACAACACAAACTTAAGGCAACCATGCAAATGGTGCTTACGAACCAAACTGCTACTTCTTATTAAACCAGTATTTACAGAAGGAGACACCTATAAAGAGAAGGGTAATTTTAAATTTGAGAGCAAATAAAACAACTAACATTAAGCAAAACATTCTTTCACATTGTACTAACCCTGTAACTCCTAGTAGTTGCCACTGGATCACTGCATAGAGAAGACGACTGTAGTGCGAAGAACAGAAAAAGTCAAAGGCTTTTTCTGTGTACAGTGAGTGTATCTATTGTTCTATGTTCAGCAAAGAAAAAAGCTCTAGAGATTAAAATACTGAATAAAAGTATAACATGAAATTAAATAACTATCAAAAGATATGCCAGTTTTCTCTAGCTACTTATTTAATCTGACCATGACAACTTCTGAAATTACTGCAGCTGCTACTCCTCTCATCATAGAGCATCAGTTTATCATTTATATCACTATAGAAGAAAGCAGTATATTGGTGCTGAGCTTTAATAGCCTTGTTTTAAGTTAAATAGGACTTTTTAGAAAAAAGTGTCACAGCAGCTTTTTTTGTATATATTATATACATACAGTAATTCAAGACATTTTAAATCTCCATGTATGCAGAACATAATTTACATATTATAGACTAGTTTTATGAAAGGAAATAGTTACAAAAAATTGTAATTACTGCTAGCTATAGTCATTTGCAATGTTATAGAAAAGGAGAGAGGAGGACTTTTTAGAAAAAAGTGTCACAGCAGCTTTTTTTGTATATATTATATACATACAGTAATTCAAGACATTTTAAATCTCCATGTATGCAGAACATAATTTACATATTATAGACTAGTTTTATGAAAGGAAATAGTTACAAAAAATTGTAATTACTGCTAGCTATAGTCATTTGCAATGTTATAGAAAAGGAGAGAGGAGTTTGCTTTATAAATCATAGAACAGAAACATAGAATGCTTAAGGTTGGAAGGGACCTCTAGAGGTCATCTAGCCCAACCCCCCTGCACACGCAGGGTCACCTAGAGCACGTGGCACAGGGAAAAAAATAGAGTGAATACAGGAAAAGACAGACCCGAGTATGGTAGGAAGAAGCTGGTTTACTATATCTAAGGCTGCTATAATTTCTTTGATCATGGTAAATTCCACTCTGTGGAAAAACAGAAAGACACAAGAAAACACACGTTTCATTTAAAGATATCAGGAATAAAAGTTCTCATGATATTGCCCAAACATTCCCAAGCTTATAACTTGCATAGAAAGTTGTAAAAAAATATTCCTTAGGGTAGACTCAAAGTCCATTTAGCTTTCTGAAGCAAGTACTCCAAGCTTCAATACTTGGTGCAATTTTCAACTAAGCTAGTTTTATTCTCTCTCCCTAATAAAGAAGAAAATACTGAGAACTATATATTAACAGAAAATGAGGCATAAAACACATGGAAAATAAGAATAGGGGATGGACATTTATGTGACAAGCATTAGTCCACGACCTACCAGTGTTCTCTGCACCATGCGCAAATCCTGAAAACTTAGCAATTATATTTCTAGCTACTTATTTCTCTTGTTTTCAGACATATCCCCATACATTAGCGCACGTATATGTGAGAAGAAATTTGATGCACACACGCAAACAGAAAAACCCATAGATGAGTACGTGTCCAAAGTAGTGCTTCATATTGCAGGTCTCAGGAGGCACAAAAATTCACATCACATGTTTATTAAAATAGAGGGGGAAGAGGAAGGAAGCATCCCAGAAGATGCAGAGAAGTACCATAATATAAATAAACACAAAAATTCTTGTCTCAACAGAAATGTTCACTTCTCTCCGTTGCATAACTCCTGTAAACCATTAAACAACTACTTAAGTGTTAAAACCTTTTCAAAAGTTAAATCCAAAAAAACAGTTTCCCCGTACTACCTTAATTTGTTATACGCTAAACTCTTCTAGCAAGTTTTCTGAAAATCACAGCAGTCCAAAGGATTTTCCCCAAAATTTATTGGGATAAATGTAAAGTTTGTAGTAAACAATTTACTTTATTCCACATCTACTCTTAATATAACTCTAAGCAACAGGGGACCAGATAATAGAGCACATACCTCCAGCCTGACTGAACAACCTTAATACACAGAATTGACACGTTTAAATAATTCTAGAGTCTTGTAAAGGCCAAGCATATGATTTATATTAAACTGAGTTCCATTCATGTAATTCACTGACATGAATGCAGTTTCAAGTACTCAAACTCAGATCAGAACTTGGTCAATATTAAGAGTTGTTTTTTTCTTCCCTTAAAGTTATGCATGCATGTGTAAGCAAGTTAATAAATGTACCCATTAGAAAACGACTCCACAAAGTTAGTTTGTAATAAATATTGCTTTTGATAACTAACCAAGAAGTCTCTACGGAAATAAGCAGTTTTCTTCTTTGTACTAGCAGATTCACTGTAAGCAAGACTCTAAGAATAAAAATTTTAAAAATTAATACTATTATTTAACAGCATGTTCAATCTTAAAGCACAGAGAGCTCATAACAACTTGAGATATTTATCACCTACAGTGGAAAAGCCATAGAAAATTCTAATTACATGATTAGAATAATATTCTTTCACAGGTAAGAAAAGAACTGTTAAGTTCCAATTATCCTGATCTTGGATTAAGTGAGGATTCACACTTTTCAATAAATAAATCCTACATAAACTAAAAACATTTAGCATTACAGATTATTATATTATGTCATACATCTGAAATAGATAACACTGTTTAAACAAATCTGGCATTTTAAGTAGCTCTATATTCCTTCCTGGTGCATCTTCGCTTGAGATGTGCCTAAGTCTTACTTGGCATAACTCCAATGAGAATGGGACGCACTCTACTTCTTATTAAGCAATAGTAAAGTTATATAAACGACCTGCATTTTCTCTAGAACTAAACAATTCTCCATTATAACAGCATAAATTTCTACTTATAAATAAAGAACACAAATACATGGGCGCACACACATAAACATTTTTTGAAAACTATGACTTCTTCAAGTCTAATCTATATGCGTCACACAAGTACACTTAAAATACTGTAAAGATAGATTAATAAAAAATGTTTACATAAGATAGCCATCTGTAATACATAACTGCATTAGTCTTCTCCTCCCCCACGAGAAAGTTCATACATGCAGGCTATGGAAAGTGTTTGGATGGCATTCATATTCTAGATCTGATAGTGCAAATCAAACATGTTAGTGTCATTTTTACTTAAAACACACACACATACACACACACAGACTTCACTCATACAAAATCATGCAGAGCGTTAACATACAGGGACGGAATATCTTGTAGATCTATCCTTAGCACTGTCATACTAGGGTAAAAGAAAATGAAATTAAAATACAAAAGTTAAAAAGAGACAAAAATGCTATTAAAAATGAATTGAAAACTTAAAAGGTAATTAGAACACAATCTTATCCCATAAAAAGGCATTTTTGGGCTGGATTCCCCCCCCCGTTCCCAACAATTAAACCTCCTTTTTTAGCTCTTTTCTGGCAATAACCTGATTTATAAAAAGCAAGATAATTTCAGACTGTCATAGGCTATGTTTAATATTTTCCTGCTGTTTTGCTAACATAATTTTAAACAATTAAGCCATATCTGGCATGGCAAGTTGTACTAAACAAAGGTAATATTTGCTAGGTAGCAGGATAAAAGGCTCATCTCCGCATGCACAACGGAGCGCAGAGGATCATCAGGTGTCACCATTGCCCACAAGGTCCAGAAAGGCTCTCCAGAGCATCTTGCCATCCATCTGAGGAGTGTTACTGGTGAGGAGGCTCCCTTATCAGGAACTTTTTTTTCTTGCTAAAAGTGTTTCCACCCAGGACCCAGAGGTCTCTGTACCAGTTTTAAGGAACTTCACCAAATTTTTAAATATAGCTTTTACCTCTAAGTATTAACTTTGGATGGCTAAGAAGAGCAACAGCTCCTTCAGAGAAGGCAGTCAGATCAAACTCAGATAACTTATTATACCATTTAACTTATCCCTTAATATAAATTATTATCAGTTTACTAACAAACACATTTCATGTAAAGATTGATTAGAAATACTACAAAATATTCAGAAACTACACTACCAAAAGTGAGATTTCTTCTTGTATTCCTGTCTTTATTGTAGGTTAGCATTATACACCATAGTAATCAATATAATTTGGGTGAAAAAAGTGTTTCCTGACCCAGCTTTCAGCAACATCTCTGTACTAACAGAACCACATACAGCCTTCGCTCCCTCATTCGACTTCCCCTTTCACCTTTAGGGACACTGGAAAAGTCAGACTGGAGGGACTACGTATTTCCTTCAAATTGAAATTTGAGGTTCTCTTTCAGTTACAAGTTTTATCTGAGCCCTTAAATTTGCTATCACAGAGAAATCACTGCATTTTTTTTTTTATCAGCGACTGCAACAGTCCAGTCGATGCTGCTTTCAAAAAGACACTTTGACAGAACTGCTGCTGTTGGTGAGTAGGCACAGAAATGGTTATGGCAGGAGCACATCAGAGCATGCTTGTTCCAGGCTACACACCACAAGGTCTCTCCTCCGGGAAGCACTTGTTCTGCTCCTGTGTGACCCACCGGCATCCAAAGAACTCTTAAGAATGAAATTGTAAAGATTATATCAATACAGAAAATTTAATATAAACTTCTAAAGGCAGATACAGGTAGCTGCTAATCTTCACTTGAAAAGGCACAAAATAACTGATCCAGTTGTAAAGCGATTTTGGGTAAGTGTCAGGAAATTGAGCCTTGTTTTATCAACCATGTGTTCGTGGATGAATTCTTACTCTGTCGGCTTAATTTGGACGTTAACACGAGATCGCAAGGCTACAAACAATGTCACATAACACTGACCAGATTATTTTCTGCAAAATGATTGCTGTCTGCAAAGAATCCACCATTTTTCTTGATTTACTTTTACTTGATTTGTAAGGTTTACCTGGTGAGAATAGCCATGTGATAAGTTGCAAAAGCATTTACTTAACAACAGACTTTGCAAGTTCACCTTAAAGATTATATACAACTGCTCAAACCTCTTAGGAAGTACATTCTGTGAAAAACAGAAAAATTCCTACCCTGTAAGTAAAACATTAGTGACACAAAAGAAAACAGAAAAGCCAGTACAGAAGTATTTCTATTAGCAGGATTTGGGATGCCTTGCATCATTGAGATAAGGATCTATTATTAATGAGTATCATCTTTCCACAATCTTCTCAGAGAGCTAAGCCCTGCATGATCTTCCATTCCTTGTATTTTAAGCTATTTCTTTCTGTTTCTTCCACAAGCAATACCAACACCTGGTAGTACTTGAAGTGTAAGAAAAGCCACTATAGCAGCAATTTGGAACCAAAGTCACAAGACAGTGTAACTCATCTTCAGTAGGCGTCATTGATCATAGGATGACTTGAGTCATGAGTAATATTTACTTTATAAAACAGAATTTGCTGGTTTGCATTATTTCTAAGAAAAATAAGGAAATTCAGAAAGGGAGATTTTTTTTTGTATTAGAGCATTACTACCTAAACTAGACTAACAGCTTTACATCTGACCATGAGGTTTGATGTTTAGCAGTAACCACAACACTATGACAATTTCTGTAAGTATCTTACGGCAGATGTAACTCCCTGTCATGTAAAAACAAGACTAAATCTTACTATCTGAAAATATTTGAAGCCTAAGCAAGTGCAATGATTCATTTTCTAAAAAATTTAAAATATAAAAATGTAAGTTGAAATAACACTGGAGAATGATACTTAAAATATGTCATTAAAGTAATTTGAAATAATATATTGCTGAATGACATATTTCCAAGCAGTTCCTCAACATCTACTCCTTTTCACCACAGGCCTATTCTAAAATATAGGAAGAATTGTTATCTGGTGAAAAGCCATATTTTATTTATATGTATGTATGTATGTATGTAAAATACATGCATGTGTAATGCAAACTCAAAGAATTAAAGCATGAGACTTTTTTCACTAAAAGTATGTGAAAGTACATAAATTATCTTAATATTGACAGAAATAAACATGGGGATGAATTTTAATATTAAATGCAACTTAAAATTCTGACACTAAGATTGATAATTAAGCATAATATGTTCCCTAGGTGAATTAAATCAAAAGTCAGATGAAATGTATTTTTAAAAGGACATGATGGAATGGAAAAAATATACAGTTTGAACACAAACCAAGTATGAATGTCGACTGGACCGGTGAGAATACCTGGCCCTCTCTGAATCTTCCTGAGAGAGAAGAAATGTAGTTATTTAGACTTCTTTTCTTTTTGTTTTAATGAAATAAAAGCAAGCAAACATGTGCAACATGCTGTTAGCATTTTCAATGCCACAAGCTATTTGGAGTAATGCACTGCAGCAAGTGAACTCATCCACATCAGAACTGTGGTTTTGCTCATTTTTATAGGCATACACTTCACACTTCATAATGAGAAGAAAATAAAATTGATTTAATACAATTAACAATAGACAATCATTTTTTCTGACAACTGTATCAAGTGCAGAAAAAAACCCTTTGAATTAGAAGTAAAACTCAAAATTCACGAATCTAAATGAAGTCTTACAAAACTACAGATTAGTATAAAATTTGCTAAAAAACTACTAAAATTAGGACGTGAATTTTTTAAAGTATTTTAGCCTAAATATAGATGCTTCCAGTCCACTCTCATTCTCACTTTCTTCATACATATCTCCCCTATATCTTCCCTTATTTTAAAAAACAAAGCTTCTTAAGTAAATTGATCAATTGTATATTGTAAATTCTCTATGTGGCTCAGATCTACAGTGACAGTAAAAACAGCACCCCAGCTTCATTAAATCTGGACAGACAGGTATTTGAGACTCTTTGATATCCTTAGTTCAGTTGAAGGATTGGGGAAACTTCACTTTGCTTCAAACATGAAATTGTGAGAAATAAGACAAAGCTAATTTAAAACTAAGGGGAAAATGCATTTTGCTCAAAGCTTCTCATATTTTTAGTTACAAGAAATAAGCATGTTAAGGAAGAGTTTATTTTTTAATTAATCCATTTTAAAGCCAGAATAGATGCTAAAACTATAAATCCTTCCTAAAATTAGTCTCTTGCTATAGTTTACAATATGAAGCACTCCAAAGATTAAGTAGCAAATCTTCAGAGTTGAAAGCTCAGCCTTCAACAAAGTCATGAAGCCTGAAGCTTTGTATTAGCACAAAGATCAATTTCATAATATGTTAGTCTCTCCCAAGTGCCTCAAGTCTAAAGAGACAAATATTTAGTTTGTTACTAACTTTTGCATCTTGCATATAGACACTTTGTGAATGGTTGCCTACAGATTCTGTAGTGGCTGCTTAACCAGGATTCCTCTAACAGTGTGAACTGGTTGTTCCCCAAGCATTGTGATAATATACTCCTATTATGCACAACTTGAGTTTCAGAAACAACTTGCTGTAAATGGTTACCCTTGGTAAGTCACCTGCAAGTCTCTTACTGACATAAAAACGGGAAATACCAAACTGGGATTAAGCATTCCTTGTTTTCCAAGAAGAGCTAAAATAGTGCAGTACATATTGCAAGTAGATAGGCACTATCTAGCTAGCACTATCAAACCCAACTGTTAGGAAGTTACACTTGCAATATGTACTTTATTTAAGACAGAGGTTAAAGGCCTCCTGATCCAAAAAAAAAAAAAGGAATCCACATTTGCCCAGAAACTTCCCCCACATTCATGTGGGTGGCATTAATAGGTTTGGAAACAGTAAAGAAAGCAATCAAAAGCACACTCCTCCAGAAAAATAAAAGAAAGCTTAAGAATACTTCTGTAAGAGAGAATAGAGAAGTACTATGCATAAGAGTGCCAGGTGGACAATGATAAAGTATCAAGTCTGCACAACTTTTTGCCAATAAAATTTCTAAAGAAGTTCTAGAGAAGAGAAGTTCTCAAGAGAAGTGCTGATTAACTGTAACAGCAGTTTTAACCATTTTAACCTACGTGAAGTCTTGGCATGTCTCACTTAAATCTCAATTCAAACATTCACAATAAAAATTCAAAAAAAAAATCCCCCTATTGTAATCAGTAGCTATCCATCTCTATGTTTTCCTACTTAGAGGATGTAATCTAAATAAACAGCCAAACATTCTCAATGTTAATTAGAGCTAGGGGCAAGTGGTAAAAGAATGCATAAGTGAGCCTGTCACGTGGCAAGTCACCTAGATTTGATTATAAAGGGGCAAAGGAAGATCAGAGCATTTTTCTTCTCTTCCAATCATTTAAGGATAAGTCACAGAAGTGATTTAATCAGTGAAAAATCAGCATTTATCACCTTACTCACAGAAAAAAAAATAAAGTCTGCCAATACTAATGTTAAAAAAAAAGCAGAAACTAAAAATATTTATCACTGAAAAGATGTGTTTACCTAGATTGAAAACAACGTAGCTTCATTCTAAATATAATTTATGATTTTAAGTCAACACATGGTGGAAAGCGTCTCATTACAAGGAAAGCATCCCACTCCAAAGTTTGTCTTTTGCTTTTGTAAAGCATCTTCCATATCCGCAACCATATACAATCATTTACTTTCCCTGTTTGAAATGGCACAATGCAAACCATTAGTAAATTATGTTCTTCAACTCCTCTGTTAGTTCTCTGATTGTCAAAAACATGCACATCAGGCGGTTTTAGCCTACCATCCATTTCTGAATATGAGCCCATTTTCTATCATATGAATGCGGAGAAAACTACAGAATGTAAAAAGAAAATAAACAAACCATTTACAACACAAATTAGTCACCACACAAAATGGGATTTGCACATAGAAAAATTGAAGTATAAATTTAATTCCCATAAATCTTCCACAGAAAAATACCTATAGCATTTAGAAAACTGAAGATCTGGAATAAGGAGTCACATAAAATGAGTAACCTTTTTTTTATATTTTTTATTTTTTTTAAAGGAACTGTACTCATTATCACACCAAAACAGCAAGCACTATACATCATTTTCAATGCAATTACAATAAATATTAATAATATTTTCTGATGCTTTTGCACAGCAAGTCAAAATTTAATTTCAATGACCATGATATAATCAAAGACTGGTAGAAACCTAGTTTTCAGTTTTCCTGTTCCAAAAAGGAAATGCAAACTTTCTTAGGACATGGTGGTATACTATGCAGTTGTGTGTGTAACTATTACTAGATTGCTATTAAACTCTTTTACATGAACACATCCTAACAGTAGGTATTTATTCATTGCAGGATTCCTGGTATGATCCATAACAAAAGAAACTAATCGAAAACTCCATGCACAAAGTCACATATCCTAATTATTCAATTACTAAGCATTAGTAATTATATTTTTATAATATATTATAAATAAAAAAAAATCCCTACTTTTTTTTTGTAGTTGTTTGCCCTCAACAGTGTACCTTTGAGGTACAGACATGTTCATTATTGCTGCCAGCTACCCATATCCATATGAATCTTTTGCAGAGCAACACAGTCAACGAAATCACTTTGACATAAGTCATTCTCCTTATAAAAATATGGAAAATGGATCTAATGAATCCAAATAAATATTAACTTTCATTGGTGTGTTAGCTGTTGCAAACTTCTCTATGTAAAATTATTTGTGCATGCCTTATTTATGGGTATTACTACTGTGTTTTCCTGTTCACTTGAAATCAAATATGTAATAGTAAAAACAAAAACAACACACACACCTTAGGCCTTAAAATATTTTAAGGTAGATTTTTAAAGGTAGACATTTAGATTCACTTTTGTTCAATTTTGCTTGTTAGTGTTGAAATTAAAGTATTTGTTAAAACATTCAAACACTTAGTTTTACCTGTAAAACTAGATTTTCAAAAATCACGCTTTTTTTTTTTCAAACTAAAACAAGAATGTTAACAGCCTATTTTGTGTAACAGATCCTTGATTATATGATCTTTATTAATGGTGCTCAAAATGAATGTTCACTTTAATATTTTGTGAAATGCTACTAACAGGTAAATTACCCTTTCAGATTACCTTTTAGAGGTTACTCTGAGGAAGCAGAAGTTTCAGGAGGGAGAGAGAGAAAGTAACAGATGTTTGATGCTAAAAAAAAAAAACCTCAGCATATAGCTGAGCTACACTGAAAGAGAAAGTCCAATGCAAGCATAGAAATAAAATACTATACATTAAGAATTTTAGTAATTTGTGACAGCTTACCTCTTTTTGCTGTCTCTCCAGTTCTCTCATACGTATATCTCTTGCTTCTGCTCGAGCTGCTCGTTTGGCTGCCAGCCTGGCTTCTGCCTATAAGCAAATTGAAAATACTGAAAGTTTAAAATACACTTTCATGCAATGGTTTGAGTATTCAGTTTAATAATCTCTTCATAGAAATGCATTAAAATTCTAACAACATAGTAAGTACTTGAGAAGCCATAGTTCTCAGAAGAAAACTTTAGAAAAGATATAGACCCAAGTCATTACATGTATTAGTAGTTAAAAGAATTAATTAGTAGTCAAAAGTTGTAAAAAAAGTTAGCTAAGAAATTTTACCATGACTAAAAATTTTATATTCATGTCAATCCTGATGACTTTAACCCAACTTTCTCACTTTTTCCTTCAAGGCTCTATACTTCCAGCTCCCCTTACTGAAGGTGCAACTCTAGCACTTGGACTCTGCTGTCTGGGCATACGCATACTATTAAACAGACTTGTAAATAACAGCAGGATCTTGGGCCAGAGAAAGATGTTTTTTAAAAAAGTGTAAAAAAAAATAAAGATTTTAAACTGCTGCTGTTCATATTACACTGAAAGGCTCTGATCTCATTTAGAATTATTTTAAAAAGCAAATACCAATTAGACATGGAATTCCTCATTATGGTAATGGAACTACTAGCAATCATAAAATAAAAATCAATTATTGGACAAAATACGATAGAGAAAGACAAATAGAGGCACAACAAATAGGCTTGCACAACAAGCCACTAAATTGCTCACCACCAAAAGGATGGCTGCATACCTTTCCTCTCTGGGCCTGATACTCTCAACCACTTAGGTACTACTTTAACATGTAGAATCTGCTGCCAGCCAGTTTAACTCCCTAACATAAGGAGAAACAACAGAGAAAAACAAAAATGCAGTTTTCTACTGTGTTTGTGAATTGAACTGGCTTGCGGAAGGATCTTACAAACACCAAAAGTAGACCTAAATGGTATCGAGGTCTCACCCCCTTTTCAGTGGCCACTGACGGCTCCCTTCCTTTTCAGTAAGCCATTAGGTCTTGCTTGCGAAAGCCACAAAGCTGCCACAAATTCTACTGCTTATTTTTTCCCCTTCTTATTCAGCTTCACATAAAGAGGCATTGTTTTTCATACTGCAAATGCTATTGAAATTTACTCAATTACCTGCAATTATTTGCTTTTGGCATAAAGCTAGAAGCTAAGGAAAATACAAGCCCAATTGTTTCATGTTGGATAATAAGTTCAAGAAAATTTTCTATTAAAATTCTTGAAATATTAAATCACTGAAGTCAGATTTGCCACAAAAAATAGGTTTGTCTATCTAGTGCAAATTAAAAACTTTTGAGAAGCACCAGCACTTGAAAATTCAAACTGCTGACATTAAAAGCATGTAATTGGATAGAACTTCTTAGAATAAGAATAGGCACGAGACTGCGGATTAAGAATGCTTTTTTTTCCTGCTTTTTGCCATTGTTACTGCAAAAGTTTGTATAAAACGTCAGAAACTTATAAAACACATAATGACAACCAGAAATAGCTAGTTTGTTGTTTATCATCATTATGATTCAGGGAAAAGGAAGGAATGCTTGACTCAATTTAAAATACAGTTAAGCTACAGGTACAAAAAAGGTCAATCGAATAGCAAGAAAGCATGCAAACAAAAAGCAACTTTACTACTTAAAAATAGTGAAGTTCACCTCAAATACTCCTACCCAAACTATTTTGTGTATTTTGCATACTCAAAAAATGTGATTTCAGATCAGCACCAGAACTAACTTGCCACTATTCAATCACTTTTCTATGAACACGAAGCTACTGCTCTTTCTATGTATTGACTGCAAGAACTAAGCTAAGAGAAATTCCAAAGCAGCAAGAAGTGTTTTCTCCCTCCCCACCCTATGCTGCACTTGTTTGCCAGCCTAAGCTTCTATGACAAACTTTCACACAGGTGGCCAGCACAGAAAGAGAAAGGACTCAATCTGCCTCATTCTGTCTGCAGCTCACCAGACATACACAAGCAGCCTTTACTCTGGCAAGACTTAACCGTCCTGTTAAAAGACAGAAAGTTCATTCATTTATTGACTCAAGCTAAAATCAACTTCTATTTCACCATTCATTCCTACAGCTAGAGACCAAACTTTTGTTTGCCATGTTTCTACAGTAATGGGGAAAATCCCTTTCTAACAATTCATTAAACCCTTGATAGGATTCAGAAAAAAAGGGTGTACAAAGTTGTGTTATATGGATTACACCTGAAATTGAAGAAAAAGGACATTTTTAGGGAATAGCTTGAGCAAAACCTTTAGTGATTCAGTATTACAAAAATTATTAATCTGAGCAACTAGACTCATCTGAAAAGTAGGAATCTTCAGAAAGGTAAAGAAATTGACAAATTTGATAAAAGTATAGTTCAGATTTTCTTCACCACAATTTAGGACAAGAAATGAATCAGACAAATTTGAAAGGCCACCATGATGATACATTCCTTCTTCTCTTTTGAATTACCGTATCACACTCTAAAAATGCCTGAAAGGAGGTTGTAGTGAGGCAGGGGTTGGTCTCTTTTCTGAACTAACTGCTAATAGGACAGGAAGAAATGGCCTCAAGTTGCACTGGGGAGGTTCAGGTTAGATATTAGGAAAAATTTCTGCATGGAAAGAGTCATCAAGCACTGAAACAGGCTGCCCAGGGAAGAGGTGGAGTAATTGTCCCTGGCAGTGTTCAAGAAATGTGGAGACGAGTCCCTCAGGGACATGGTTTAACAGGCAGGGTGCTAAGTTGTGATAAGCTTACAGTTGGACTCAATGACCTTAAAGGTCTTTTCCACCCATAATGATTCTATAAATTATAAGAGTAGTCCTCAAATAGAGTAGATGCAAATCCTGATAACTATGGCATTGAAATTCAAAAGTTTAAAAATAAATAAAAAAATCCAACTCTATTCCAAAGGACACGTCTTTCCTCCTGGATGCTGCTATTCACTGTCTTGTGCTAATGAAGAAAGCCCATGGAAGCAGTCATGAAACAAATTTCACTGACAGACTCATCACAGACAAGACCCCAACTATGCTGAAGCCAAGTCAGTAGATAACTGTTAAGGGAAATGCACTGCTGCACAAGTTCGCATAGGGAACTTTTTGGAAAACATGGAGCTATTTCAGGCCATGAAAGTGATAGGAAAAAAAAAGAAATCTAAACTAGCTCTGTAAGGGTAGGTAGAAGTAAAAGAGACTGAAATGAAGAACATTAAAGACATCACTACCCCTTGCTCACATGAGCTTGGGACTCATAGCAAACTTTCTTATCCCCTCTAGACCTTGCTTAAAAAAAAAAAAAAAAAAAAAAAAACCATTTTTAGCAAACTAAGGATCATCCACTACAGCACTCATTCGGTGTACAACCTCTAGAAAAAAACATGCAGTGATGATACGACAACACGACAGTATCTGATTATAGTACAATTTATTAAAAAGTGAGTTTTGACAAGTTTTATTTGAAAAGCTTCTAAGAGGAATTTTCTATTTCATATAAACAAATGAGAACTCAGGTCTCTCCCTCAAGAAAATAAGCTACCTAAAAGCAGTAATCAATACTAAGTTATTTTGATGCATATGTTTATTAAAAATGTGAGCAGAAATATTCTCTTTCCATTACAGATGACAGAGGCTATCAACTTCTTAATTTTCAGCTAAAAAATTTCTAACAACTATCTGTAATGAATTAGAAAATTGTCTCCGTTTATTGCATTTTTTCTTCCTTCATATTTTTATATATACTCTACCAAAATATTTCACAAATTTCAAACCCTGTTACCTCAGCTTCCAGGAATAGTATTTAGTTAAAAAGCATGATGACTTTGGCCAGGAAGGAACAAGAAAGAGGGAAAAGGTCAGATTTGGGTTTGAATGCCTCTTTATGATTATGGTCTTTAGAGTCTTCCCTTTTTGAGGAGTTTTTCCCATTTTTTTTTTTAATAGTCCTTCACCAAGATATCAAAGGAGATGCATAAAAATAGATTAGAAAAACCTTGGTAGAATATAGCATTAATGTGGTAGCAGCATTCCTTCCAGCTAGTGCCAAGCAAAAGTAAGCAGAACTACGTAGCATTGACAGACACTTTCCCCCTTCCCTTTGCTTGCAAGAAGACATTTCAGCAGGCAATGATAGCAGCATGTTTTTGATTTTCCATATTGGAGAAAAAGAAGTTTCTTAATCAGCTCAGATTCGGGATAAAAGCTTCATAAGGATAAAAAACAGGCTGTAATAAAAACAGAACATTCACCTATATATATATTAAAAAAAAAAAACAATTAAACATTATACTACCATCACTGGTAACACTCTGTACAGCTCCTAACTAGTCAAGTGATTTGCAGCTTTTACAAGCCTGCATCTTCCAATACTCATGAGGCTGAGGCAGGGGAAGGCCTCTTCCACAAGATGGCAGTTGTGGGGAAATGAGCCACCTCTGCCTACTTACTATAGTCCTCTTCTGACATGACCACACTTTTACCATACTGTACTTTTCCATCCTCACCTCCTAACAGTCTCCTGGACCTGGGACTGCACTATTCATATGCCAGATGTGCTTCTTAAAACTCCTCAGATATACCTTTCTACAGTGATTTCTAATGCACCTACTCTGCCACAAGATCTTACAATGCTTTTTCTAGCAAAAAAAATAAACGAAACTTTAGAGCTTGCCTAAGAGTTTAGGATTTCTGATGTCTCTGACCAACTCCCAAAGCAAAAGAGAGGAGGACTCTGTATGTAACAGTGCTGGAAGACTTTAAGGAGAAAAGAAACTACTAGAGGACAAGTGCTCTGAGGGGATAAATAGTGAAAACTAAAGCTGTGTGACAAGGAAAAGGTAGATCAACTAAGCCCTTCAGACCCTGTCATAAAGACCTGGTCTTTCGGTAACTGTTTTCAAACAGTAAAATTACGCTCAAGCAATGCCAAACTACAGAAAAACAGCTTTATTGGATCAGTACCGAAGTATTCTTCTTCATCTGAAGTTTCCTAGAGTATAGATGACTGAGTTGGTACCAAAGAGAGGGCACATCCTGCAGAGTTAAGAAATTTCAATTTTGTCAAGTTAGACTGGCGAGGAAGAACAACATTAGTGCCTTCTGAAATTTGAATTTTTGCTGAAAAACAAGTCCTGAATTTCAGACACTATACTAAAAGCCTTTGGCAGTGTTAGTGCTCATCTTGTGTTTCTTTATGTTCTGGTTACCATTTCTTGATGACTAGAACTAGTTGATGGGACACTTCCCTCACAAGACACCCGACTTGTAGATTACAAGGCAGAATTCAAGCAATGCTAAGTAACATATGCTGAAAAGGAAATTTCAGAAGAACACACAGATGACAAAGACAAACAGCCATATTGCTAAAATTACAGATTCAGCATAGTGGAGGGTTTGATCTGAGTGCTAACAAATTGAGATGTTTGCTTGTTGCATATATTTGTGCCCAGAGAATTGACCTGCTGTATGCCAGCAGAGTAAAATAGAAACACTTTCCCACTCTCAAATCATAAGGGATAGGTGTGGCACAGTGAAGTCAGGTGTGATTAAAAACAACTGAGATGCTGTTACCCAATTCAGAATCAGGTGGCCAGCTTGTCCTACACAGGCCAAGAGGGTAATGATCTGAAAGTAGTAGGTATTATCATAAGAAACTTTCCACATAATTTTTAAAAATTTGTCATCAGAAAAGTTAAGAGTCATAGTTCTATTTGCTACTCAACTGAAACCTGGAGATGGGAAAACAAAGGAAAATATCATATGATGCTATATGTAACTTGGAGGAGGAAAACATGCAGGTAAGAAATAATTTTATTTTAGTATGTTGAATTTCCTTCTCCCTATAGGGCCATGAAAAAATAAAGAAAAAATAAAGAAAAACGCCAAAACATTAGAAAGGAAAAAGCAGTCATTCTAATAATAAAAATCAGAAAAATTATCACTTAGACACTACAAAAGTCTTGGGCCTAAATGAAGCAGCATAAAAAAAATTTCCAGCACATTTAATTATGTACATTGTTCAATATTACACAAGTTTTTCAACAGTTTGTTTTCCAGTTCATTTTTGACAGAAAAGGCAAAGAGACTTCACTCTATAGTTATCATTGGAACACACACATACAACTCAGTTCATCCCCATGAGCTAATACCTCCATTAGCTTCATAAGTATGAAGGAAAAGAAAAGAGAAACTAAGGGAAAAAAAATAATTTAGTGATGCTCCATTTCAGCTGAGGTGGGATGGGAACATAAGAGAACAAAGAACACTCCAAATGGCAATAATTAAGATAATACTTATTATACCTCTTTACTGCAACTATCTTTTTCCTAGTCTGACTAGTTCACAAGTTGATGTTACTTCACAGGAGTTCAGAGAAGAACTGCAATAAATTTGAAGGCAGAGTCCTTCTCCTGCTTTAAGTATTCTTTCCTCAAACAGAGATGACGCTCGAGGAGACAGCACACAGCCAAAAGATGGCTGGTGCTGTGAGAACTTCCATTAGACTTGGTGGCAACACAACACTTGTAGAAAGTTATCAGAAACATGAAAGTGATTTTTGCTGACAGAGCATTTCCTTTATTTACAGTCAGTAATAGCTACTTAAAAAGAGGCTATATTTTCAAAGACATATAATCTATTTTCTCTTACAATGTATATACATAAACATATACAAACATAAATTTTATGCATACACACACAAAGAACCTAAGTCTTGAATTCATGTCATCCAGAATAAGCAGCTTTGTAGATAACATAGTTCGAATTTTCTCCATCTCTTTCTATACAAACAGCACTAAGACTTCTGTTTAACAGTGTTTCTTCCCAGAAAAACTCAAGTCCAAATAGAGGTCTGTAGGACACTAAATTCCAGCTGTCTCATTCTATTTGGTAGGGCAAAAATCCACTTTTTTTTTTTTTTTTTAATCAACTTCTCAATAGTATTTTCAGTTGGCTAGCTCCAGCTCTCTGTTTTTGAGCTATGACCCTGCTAAGGCAGCCCTGGTACAGCATATATACTATTTTTGACAGATGTGCTTTTACCATTTTAAATAGAATGTGTTTGTTGCCACTTAATCATTTTAATAATGACTATTACACATTCAACACTAACTGATAGCACTGGTTATTTTAAGCCTATATAGTGCAACAGGATACACAGTCATTTTTTTCAGTTTTAGACTAGGAAAGCAATTGAATTTCTCATTCATCTTGAATTATTTTTAAAGCATATAGATACATGTAGAAATATCTGCTGAGGTTGAAGTGTGATACTATAGAGTTACATTAAATCACACAACATGTATCATTTTAAAGTGACATTTACTGAAATACAAAATAGGAGCATTTGTAACCACTGTATTTTGTCATATTTTGGTATTTTTAACACAACTCAGCAAAACATTCTTTTCTGAATACCATGTTAATTAAGTTTGCTTTCAACTACATTTTAAAATAGAAGACAAATTTAAATTAACAAACCTCTCTGGCAATGTTACTTAAAGCTTCATCTTCTGCAGAAAACCTGTCTTTCACTGGAGTTCTTTTCCTTCCCGATCCAGGAGTCCCCATTTTTATTCTCTAGGTTCTGTATTTGCAAGATGGACAGGAAAACACCTCAGTTTCCAGATCTAGAAAAAAAGAAAATACATAATAAATTTCCCAATTCTTTATCTATAAGAGAAAGCTACATGCAATTGGCACAAATGTCTCCAGCACTTGTAGTTCTGAGAAAATTCTATCACAAAAACCTTCTGAAAGCTGTATAAGACACCCTTGTCTCCTACAAGGCATATATGCACTGTTAAGTTTTTTTTATCCTTTTAAGTTTACCATTGCATGAAACTCATTAATTTTGAGCATACAGCTTTGAAGTGCTGAGTTAGCAGTAGCTGACAGCTGTGCACAACTGAAGATATGCAAGTACCCTGTCACTTTTCACAGCTCCTAAAAGCAAGAGTCTGTTTATTTGTATAGACTTTGGAGAAGGTATAGGCAGTAATGCTTCAAAACAAAAAGTCACACATCTCTCTCCAAAACAGAAGGCAGTAATGCTTCAAAACAAAAAGTCAAAGTTACACATCTCTCTCCAAAGCAGAGTGATTCTGCAGACAGTCTTTCCTAAGCAACCAAGCAGCTAAGAGAGACTTATACATTTAAACGCATATAGCTTTAAATCCAATGAGAAGTCTATGTGCTACCTATGACAGTAAAGACACTTCCGAATTAAATTTTTTGTCTAACAAGAATTCCTAATTCAGAAGATGGAGATAAACATACAAAATCATATATCTACTGTAATACATAAAATACCCAGCAGTCATCTTCCAAAACTCCTGTGCCATCAATTGCAAGTGTATGAAAATCATTGTCAAACAAAATGCAGCATATTTCTACATGCTCAGCCAGAGACAGCAAAACATTACTTATTAAAAAATATTAATTTATTTAAATATCCTAAATAAATGCTACTTTCATACACCCAGGTCCTTCCAAATGCCAGATCAGATTTTGCTGGCACTTCAGCTGTTTGATATGAAAGAGGCAAGTGTTTCACACAAAACTTATGAAGTTACCTTTCTTCAAAAAGGAATTAGCTTCTGACCTTGCATGGCACTATATTGGCAATACTCTTTATATTTAAAAAGTTGCAAGCTATCTTTCATACTGGATCCAACCAGCAGACACTCCTATCTGTTTGATCAAAACAATAAAAAAAATTAAGGATTTTTAATGCAAGTTGATTTCCTTATTTTTATACATCAAAGTCAAAAACAGGATACTTTCTAGGACTCAATGATAACAATTAGCATCACAGTTTTTCTGTGTTTTAGTTTCTACACTTCCTACCCCTACCCTCAACGTCTTGCCTGTCTCTTCCTTAGAGGAGGTCTTTTCCTCTGCTTCGACTTCTGCATGTATTTTATACTTTTCTAGGCATTAGAGAAGGAAGTCCTACTATTTGTTCTTGGAACTAGTAGAGCAGAGGTATAAGAGCAGAACAGAGTATAAGAGCAGAGGTGAAGTGAGGCTCTGAACTAAGATCTTCTGGGACAAGTAGCGTTGCTATTCAATAAGAGTCTCTTCTCAGTCCAAGAAAACAAGCAAGTAAACTCATACTTTGTACTTAGATGAACTTACATGTTTACACCCAGAAAGCATTTTTGCTGTCTCAGAGGCTGAAATTCAAGCTCAGAACTACAGGCTGTTGCCCACATTTGGAAAAAGCTGTCCAAAAACCTACATGTATTTTTAATAATTCTTAATGGCTATCTTCATATAAAATGCAAATAGAATGCTAAGCAGGGTTTGTATCAATGCATAAAATAATGATCCCTTACTATAAAAGGGATTTAGAAGGCTATATATTACAAAAGTCAAAAATAAATCGGCTCATGCAATACAACTCAAATCTATCTACTAGAAGACATCACACCAAGGCTGAAATTTTTATTTTAATTTGCACATTCAAAGTTGCATTTCTTAGCAAAATATTTAGCACATAAGTAAAAACTGTTGAGTAGCTACTTATAACATAGACCTGAACAGCATCCACATATCTTTTAAAAAACATGTCACTTTAATAGAAAACAAACCGTGGTTTGCTAATTCACTAAGATTTTCTTAGATGACAGGCTGATTTAGGCAATGGTTTATAATAGGTTATATAACTATTTTTCGCATAGGCATGTTGAGACTGCCTATTACTACTTAATGCATACACAAATCATCGTGGTTAAAAAACCAAAATGTTTGCTCTAATGAGCAAAAAGTTCCTCATTCGAGTTTCACTCTGCTCACAAGAGCACAGAGATCATTTTGCAGCAATGCAAGCAAGTATGGCATCCATGCTAGCCATCTGCCATACTTATTTGCCATGAAACAAGTTTACACATTACAAATGAAACTCCTGTCTGAGCACAACCTCAAGAAAACAAAGCAGCAATAGGCAGCCTGAAGAAATACAACGATATTGCTTTGGCTTACAAGGATGAGTTAGCAAAGCCAAAGCTCAGTAAAGCTTATAGTGCAAAGCACAAGACAGACTTCTGTAAGGACATAAGAAGCAAAAGAGTCCAAGAAATCTGCGAGGTCATTGCTCAATGAGGCGGGGAACATGGGTAGAGCCTTTTAAGATCCACACTTGTCAAAATAGCCTGTATAACAACACTGTGAAGGAAGGAATGGGAGTGTGTGCATGAGTCAAATATTCAAAGTTGTCTGAGATGATGGTTGTTCCAAACTCATCATGTTGAAGAAGGTGGCAGCAGTCAGATAGATTAAGCAGTAACTATGGAATTACAGAGAGGCTTCTGCAACACAGGAGTAGGCTTGGAAAGCAGTATAAGAGCAGCAAAAAAATTTGAACTCTAGAAGGGTGAGTAGTTGAACATTGGAAAGGGAAGCCAGAGAGGCCATGAAACTTCAGCACCAAAAATACTCAAAACTTGACTGGGCAATGCCCTTAACAGCCTGCCCTAACTGACCACACTTGGAGCAAGTGGTTGGACCGAGTGACCTCTACAAATCCCTTTCAACGTAAACAATTCTAAGATGCTATAATTACTACTGACAGCTTTGAAACTACATTTCAACACAAGCAATCCTCAGCAGGGTGTTTCAGAATTCCTTCAAGGGTTCTATCACTGTTTCTTCTGTTCCATAGAACTTTTATCTAGCTGACATTATCTCAGAATATTTCAGGTCTTCTTATGCAATTCTGTAGTATTACACACCTAAAGCTGTGATGTTACTTTTCATGCAAGTTTCAGGTGACAAATAGTTTGAGTGCATGAAGAAATACGCCTTAGTGCTTCCCCTCTAATTTGTAAGTTACAGGAAAAAAAAAATATTCTGTTGCTGGAGTAAGAACTTGAAGAAGGCCATAACCATAGAATTCTTCCAAAAAAATATATGTTTTTGAGAGCCTCAAAAATCACCTAAAGAACAGTTTATGTCAGTTTATCTAAATAAATTACAGACGATAAGGGGAAATTGTATTATTATTTGCTGCATTTTCAGTTAATAAAACTCAAGTCATGTCTATGGCATGTTTAGTTCTCACTGTAGGCCGAGTTAAACGCTGTATTACAGATAGCTGATGAAGAGGCATTTAGCTTTCAGACCTTATTTAGGTTTCAAGAAAGGTGACGAGAGGGGTGGTACACTGTCAAAGTATCACTGGAAGTGAGTATTACATTTCCTCCCGCCCCCCGTTCCAAAAGATGCTATATATTGCGTGGTTTCATTTACCTTTTATCCTGAAATTCCCAGCAGTTTCAGCTAGCAGCAAAGCCACTGTATTTGAAACCTTATGATTCCCTCCTACCAATTTCAGCAATCCTTCAACTCTTTACGAAAAAAGAATTTATACAAAATTATGACAGAATGCTTAAACAGCACAGCTTATTTTCTAGGTTTTAAAACAAAAAATTAAAACTACATACTAATAAAACAGTAGGTACATAAATACTGGCAGCAGTGCTGAGCAGTAACTTATACATGAAGTCTTTCAGCATTAGAATTATTAGGAGCATATGTGGTCGGAATGCAGTGGATTTTTCTATTCTATCAATAGCAAATTCTTGTAAATAAGGTGTCCCTAGATCAGGTGCCAGGTATAGCACAAGAAGGATAAAACAACTCACCTTTGCTTGACTTGACATCTGTTGAATTTAATTCCCTATCCTAGAAGCCCAAAGTTCCCAAACTAAGAACATTTGTGGGGAAGTTCCCCAGCTTCCCTCTCTCATTTCACTCCAGGTGAAGAAATAGAAAAATAAATTTGATCACTTCAAGTTAAATATTGTTGTCTATTTTTTCCTCTATATTTATTACACCACAAGACTAGCATTAGAAGATTACTTGTTTCTCTTTCTCTCCCTTAAATTTTGATTTCTCTTACATAAAAGAGAAGCCACACTACACTTTAAGGCTGTATCACTCACCACCTTCAGTGGCACCACCTGTTCTGATGTCTGAGTTTCAGCCAGTATACTTGGCATCACATACATGCAAGGCATTCAGATACTACAGTGTGAACAGGCTATAAATAAACAGACTAAAACCCTGCTTCACTTTTAAAGAGCACTGCAAGATTATTAAAATTCACCTGTGTAGAAGCAGTCTCTATTTTTGATCCTACAAATAAGATCAGCAGCCCTGCTCTATAATCACTGGTAGAACCTGGCCCATAGCTTCCTAATACTGCAATATAAGCAACTATCTCTGTATTTGGAGTCCAAAGCCACAGACACAGCACATCTTTAAAAGCATCGATTCTTTTAATCCTGGGAAGGAGTGCAACTTAACTGTAATAATCCTGAAACATTTTACATGACTGCAGTTATCCACTTGCAAAGTTCATTTTTGGAGCTGCCACACATCTTTAAACATCTGAAAGTGAACCAAATAGCCCAGACAAGAGCTTCTACAGAATCCTGATAACTGTGGCTGACATCTGGCGAGATAAATAATCTGTAATGACCAACTTTGCAGTAGTATCATCTGAATTGACAGGGTATGCAAAAAAATAGGTTTGAGATTTCTGCACCAGTCTTAAACAAGGCACCTAGTAATTACAAAAGCTTAGTGCTATAATTCTTTGATTTCATAAGAGCAGAAAGGAAATGAAATCAGCGGGAGACAGGAACTCAAATTTGAATACAGAGGATGGCTAGAATTTCTTGAAATAAAAGAGTGTAAAAAAAACCTAGAAAAAGAAATGAGCAAAGATTACTTGGATGAATAATTGGAAAGACATTAATAATATGGAAAATGAATATAAGGGGGGTGAGAAAAAAATCAGCAACAAAGTCTTATTTGTTGATCAAAATGAATCACTAGTTGTTTACTTATGGTAATTCCACAAATCTCAAAAATACCAAAAAGAATGTACTTGTGAAATATACAAAAGAGAGCAAAACTTTTTTAGACACCTAACTGAAAGGAAAGGGTTAAATAGCAGGTATACCATGCAATGAGAGGAGTTGAAATTAAATGATTTAAATTGACTTCATAAAATTATTGAATGCTTGCCCTCTACTTCAACAAATCAGTACTACCAGCAATGGTGTAAACACAGAAAACAGTGAGACTAAAGGTATGGAAGCTATTATATGCAGAATTAGAACTTAACAGGCTCAAGAATACAGCAGAAAGCTCGCGTCTCGGAAAGTTTAAAGAACTCTTCCACGAAACTGCAGCTCTAGGAGCAAGGATATATTAACAAATTAGAGCTGTTGTTATTACTGCAAAACAGCAGAAACAGCATTTGTATTTGAGGAGGAGAAGGAATCATACTGGAACCTACAATCTTCATGGCTTTCACCTTTAGTGCTGTGCGAGAGCAAGCTCAAGGAGACAAGGAAATCAATAGATATAAAATAAAACAACATGAGTAACATAACAGCCTTCTCCATTATCTAACATACAAGGGCATGTTCTTTGGAATTAGTGAGTATTTCAATTGAAAGAAAGACTCCAAAACACTTGAAAAAGAAAAAGAACTGTGTGTACCAAGTAATCAGAGGGTGACTATCAGCCACTAAAAAAGGAAGGTGGGGAGTAAGAAATTAATAATAAAGAACTTTAGTATTCTCATTCTCAATAGCCTTGTTCAAAAAAAAAAAAAGATTTCATTTACACTAGAATTCATATAAAAAAGAAAAGTTAATATGAGTAAAAAAGCCTAATATTAAAGGAAAAAAAACAAAGACTGAGAAAGTGATATAATTACTGCCCACTGAAAGATTATAGTGCTTATTACCACCATGATGGAAGTAAAGCTATTTCAACACATAAATAATGTTTCCACTAATAAAAAGTTATTTGTCTCTAATTCTATCTGCTGGCACAAGTGACTCCTCTCCAAGAAAAAAAGTTTCCCTTTGCATAGTTAAAAGTCAATTCACTACAACTGTGCAAGAACTGCACAAACTACCCTATAATGCAGCAGTTGATTTGCCTTTTTAAAATCTGAGAAATAAAAGTTTGAGATCATGGTGTTTAAAAAAAAAAATTACAATTTCCTAGAAGCTGGATCCCCTTACTTCTTTAGTGTTATGGGGCAATAGGGGAACATAGCTCACCAGTTAAGATAACAAAAACGTTCTTATGCAGCGTGTAAAAGTGTTGCATGATTGAGCTATAAACTGCAACTCTGCCTGGCCAGCACTGATATACTAAAAGCAAGGCAATAGAGTAGGGATACTGGTGTAGTCTACAGCTCTGCAAGGTCACCAAGCATCTCCATAACCACCAAGTTATCTTGGGTGATCTTCCGTCCTCTCAAGCTACCAAAACTCTGGGACATCACCATGCAGATCACTGTGCTTCACTTCAAGCAGTGGCCCTTATTTTTCTATGAGATATGAACAACAACTATGAGTTCTCAGTCAGTCAGCTGCCAACAGCTGCACTTGCAGATACCATTACTTTCCCCAGTGATAAAGCCTTAGGTACAGGATATTATCACCAGTAAGGAGAAATATCTGCAAAGCTCTTACAATGGTCGGTCAGCCACCAAAGGGTATCTCAGGGCACAATGTGAAACAGTATATAAGAGCAGTATAACACATTTGGATCTTTCCATAAAGAGTGCTACCATAAAATGACAAAGCTCCCAAAACAGACTAAGAAATTAAACGCTATTATAAAATATGAGAAAAAGACAGCATTAATAATGAGCACAAGAAAAACAATGATGGGAATGCATAATAAAAAACAAATTCAGAAAAATCTTGTGTTTATTCTGAAATTGAGCAAACAGCATTTTTACATCATCAGCATTTTTTCAAAATAAGTATTCTTGTATCATTTTGCAAAAGAAAGATCCATTACTCATTAAGAAAACATACTGCTACTATATTGAGGCTCCTTTTTCTTCCTTTAATGATTTAAACAAACAAAGAGCCCCATGGCAACAACCCACATTCAGTAACAAGTTGCAACTATTTAAGATATTTTTTCCATTAACAATTTCCTATTTAGGCAACGCCTACACTTCCCCCCCCTTTTCTTTTTTTTAAATAATAATAATAAAAAAATGTTGCTACAGTTCCGTACAATGAAGACAGCAGCAATGACAGCAATTTCTTCTGGGTATCTCTCAGAGGTTTTTCCACCTGCTGCTGCTTCATCAGCTGACATAACCCTTGCTGACCAACTCTCTACTTAAAGAAAAGCCATTAGGCTTAAAAATATTTGTTCCCACTTGGCCCCTTTGGGAGTTGCCCCTTCACCTCTCCTCTTGTAGCAGCTCTGCTATATATGACTATGATCAAAATAATAAGCAGAACATTATCATCTTCAAAAACAGACAGGATTATTTATGTATCATATAAAATATTATGTAAAAAATTGTAAGATGCATAAGACTACATGTCTGTCCATTGTGTGTACTTAAATATTTATCTAGTTTCCCTATAATCAAGCCAATAAAATTGATTATTTTTTCCTGAAAGCATCTCTGATCCCTAGCACACACTACAGAACTGTACAGCCCTGTAAGTACCACCACCCCGCTTATATCAGGATTTCACAGATACAGCCAGCCATATAATATGATATATTACCTCCTTGGTACTGGTTTCTTATTCTCTGTTGGCATTATATACTAGAGGCGTACATGTTACCTAAAATGAGAAAAAACTCCTGTAGGATGGTGTATGTACACTACGATTTTCACACTAGCTATATGAAGGAAAAATAAAATAGACTTTTATAAGTCTAGCATGTCCTAGACAAAACCCTATGACTTGGATTCCATTTAAATTGTGCTTTCCAAAAATGTGCATACGTTGAAATACTGTGTCATCTATATAACAAGAGTCATATGAAAATGAGCAACTTTCTTAGAGTCATTTCATAAGAGATGCTGACATTTAAGGGCAACAAGCATCCACATTGCACATTTCACTAAACTTTCCTCTGGTCACAGGTTCCCAGGTGGAACCAAGTGAAACTGACTTCACGCTCCAAGGTAAACATTTCTAAGCCCAAGTAACAAAAACATCAGGTACAGCATGCCATGTATGCCAAACAGCATTTCATATTGCTAGAACACCTTTTTCTTTTCTTGCATCATCACTAAGGAATTATATTAACTGAGAAAGCAGATATGTATTAAAAAAGATATCTATAACAGGGCCCCAAAGGTTATATATTTACATAGTTGCCAGCCAAGATACAATGAAAGCTTAAAGAACTCACCAGACAAGCACTGATTTGATCTCACAGGAAAACTACAAAGAAATTTAGATCTCTAAAGATGGTGAAAACTAAAACTGTCACTTTGAAGGAATAAAGCTGGTAATACATTTTCTTCCTCATTTCAAGTATAAAATAGATAGAGGTCTCTCCAGAATGAGGCGAACACTGAACAGATGATACAGATTCATTGCAATACGTTTTTGCTGTCAGTGAAAATACCACATTAGGGCCCAAACTGGCAACCCTTAAGCATAATGGGCAGACCCCAGCTGTGTTTTCAGGCTCCTTCCAAACTCAGGATGGCATTGATCTCCCCTAAGGTCAGATAACATCACAACATTTTCCTTGCAATCTTAAGAGCAGAGCAAACCAAGAACCCTCCTCCGGTGACCATCTGTGGAGGGAGTACACCCTGCCACTTTGGGAAACCCTGAAGACATAGCAGTGCACTTTGAAGAAGCTTAGGAGGCACTGAAATATGAGCAGCCGTGATTTCAGGACACCTTTCTTTCTATCCTCCCCTCTCCCACTCAAGCTAGGGGAGAGCCTCCACAGCAGGGCAGCCAGCGAGTGTGAATGACACCTTCCCGCCGGCCTGCAGACCGGGAAAAGGCTCGAGGCCGGCGTGTAGGAAGCGCACGCCGGAAGAGGTCGGTCGGCCGCGGCTTCCCTCACTCCACACATGCCAAGTCTGACACGGCCGGAGGGAAAGCGGGGGCGCACATCCCGGCGCGGGGCCGCGGCCGTTATTGTTCCCCTTTCCCTCACCCACCTGACAAGAGAAGCCAGCTAAAGAGCCGTATCCTTCCCGCCTCGCAAACCCCAAGAACCAGGTTCTCGCAGTGCTTCCCTGCCCGGCTCACACGGACGTAGGAGACACCCTCGCTGCCTGCCCCGCGGCCCGGCCCTCTCCTGCTCTGCGCGCGGCCCGAGGCGCTTACCTGCGGACCAGCCCGCTGCGGCCCCGCGGGCAAGTGCGGGCTCGCGGGTCCGGCACGGCCTCCGGCTCCTTTCCCTTTCCACTGCGCACACCAGCAGTGCGAGGTAGAGACACGGGAGCGGCCCCGGGGCGAGCACGGGCGCTGCCGCCCGCGGGCCTCGG
>NW_010588170.1:124985-136677 GCF_000705375.1 Tinamus guttatus | reverse complement strand
CCCTTACTGTTTTCTTTGCACCATATAACCAAGCTTTTGTTCTGACGCTTTCTGCTTGTGTTTTGTTAACATCTCTCTGTATGAAGGATAACTTAATGGATTTATTTCTCTGCAAATCAGTGCTAAAAAAAAAGTAAAAACTACAGTCTTGTAGTCTTTTAACTTAAAATTCTTAAGTTTTATTCATATTTGGACCAAGAGTGATTTGAATACTGGTCATATACATGTCTGTGTTCCAGATTTTGTTTGCAGTTCATCACTTACCTCTGTGTTTTGCTTTGAACCTTGTGTTGAGCAACTGTTTTGTTTACCTGGACGATCTCTGTTTTTCCAGTTTGGTTTTGGAGACTAGGTATTATTCTGATGTAGCAATTCTCCTTTGATCTCCAGAGAAGTACCAGCTTGATTCTGCAGCTCTTCAGGGTGCTTAAATAAGAGAAATTGGTTCCAATACTGCTTGATTGCTTCATAGTTTGCAGTGTGTGAGGTTATAGCAACATAAGAATATTTCATATATATCTCTGTGCTCAGGATCAGCAATGCTGCAGAGCCTACAGCGGCCTCCTTCATACTGGTCCACAGTTGCTTTTCTATACCTGGCCTTTCTGTGTGGCTCATGCTTGAGCACATGCAAAGTAAACCAGAAGCCAAAGAACCCGAACCATTGCTCGTGGGCACTGTGTAATGAGACTTCCATGCATTGCTCGTAGCTATAAGAAAATAAAAGGCTTTAACTAAGGATGACAAGAACAAAATATGATATTGCTTGCAATGCGTTACACACTTGTAATTGCCCCTTGTAGAGTAATAAATGTTTGGACCACTACACTGTAAAGAATTATGTATCTGGAAAAGTATTTTGCAATAATAAAATTAATGAATGTATGAACCTCTATATTGCATACAGTCAGATTAAATATAGAGAATAAAAGCGACTTTTAGTTCAACAAGGAAGAGAAACTACTGCCTGAATTATTTTCAGTACAAACCATTAGATGATTTAGAGAATACTTTGAACAGAAATTATAAAATAGCATGGCAATAGTTAATGCATTACGACAGCAAGTGGAGGTTTATCTTTATTACAGTATCTGAATAAAGCCAAAAGGAAGTTATGCCTTCCTTTTAAGTGCTTGTGGGCATATTTATAGTATTGTGATGGAATGCAACTGGTTGCAATGGTTGTGATGCTTTTTTTTCTTGACTACAGTGGGCTTATTCCTTACTAACCTACTAAATAATCAAATTATATCCTCAGAGCAAAATTTTAACTGCAAAATTATCTTGGCACTTTGGATCATGCCATTTTATATTGAAGAATGAGATGAACAGATGTGTCAAGAGTATGAAAGTATGAAATAACATTTCCTACTGTATTGGGTAGTTAAAAGGAAAATACAGATACATGACACATTACACAAGGAAAAGACAGGAGACAAAATTACATCGTGGTGTTTCAGCGAGCTCTGTATATTCCAACCCAAGTATCCACAGCAGTCCCTCTACCTGTGTACTAGGTCTGGCCTTTGATCTCAGATCAGAAAATAAGTGTAGCACTTCTCTGAGTATTATTACATGTGGCCAATATAAAGGATTCACATAGTTAAAAGTCATACTGCAAACTCTTTGGTAAGCAGTGACTTGCATCATCATTCTGATTCATTTCCCTAGCATTACTTACGCAAATTACTGCTAATCAGAATAAGAGCCTCACAGTCTGGCTCCTGGTTTCGTAAGAAGGACCTGGCCGTGTTGACAATAAAAATCAATTGCTTGAAATGCCGCAGTTTACAGCAGCAGAGTAAGAACACGATGCAGTCATTTTGCTTTTTTTATTGCCAAGTTAGTTTGCCTTCTGTTGTAGTCCCAAGATGAAACTTGTAGGATTGCTAATACCTTCCTGCACCTCAGCTTCCACATCATGACTTCTGACTAACCCAGACACTGAATGTGGTTTAATACTGATGCACAGTCCTCCTCAGCTCATCTCCTTCGCATCCCCCACAGTGTTACTGCAATGAAGTTTCAAGTGCTGGAGGACAAGCTGAGGTCAACTGACAGTGAACCGAGTTTGCCTGGATGTAATAGCTTAAGATCGTATTGCACGGTGTATCTTGGATAATCATTTACATCTATGCAGATGTAAAGAGTGTCAGATGATGTCATCAAATCAGATGTGGAGCATTTTACACATAAATTGCAAGTTGAAAGCGATTATGCAGAATGGAGTAGAGAATCCATTTGTGGTTACATTTATAAAGTTGCTAGTATTAGAGTTTAATAAAAGATGTATGTTCTAATTCAGGAGAATTTGAAATTGTATTTTGTCATATCTGTTTTTTTATAATCTCTCATTGTGTGCATTTCAAAGCAGAATGCTTTATCTTTACAGTCTTCATATAGGGAACCATTAAAATAATTTAAAGCCCCAAATATTTTGTTCTTCTAATTTTAAATATTTGTCCCTTACTTGGGCCAACAAATGATATTTTTTGTATAATCTGCTCATTTATGATGGAAAATGCAGTCTGCGGTATTTCTTCACTTTCTCAGCTGTAAGCCACCAGTCAGAAAAAGAGATTTCATTACAATTTCAGATTCTTTTATCAGAGTGTACAATGATATAGATGTGTAACCAAAACATTTTTTGTATAATCTGCTCATTTATGATGGAAAATGCAGTCTGCGGTATTTCTTCACTTTCTCAGCTGTAAGCCACCAGTCAGAAAAAGAGATTTCATTACAATTTCAGATTCTTTTATCAGAGTGTACAATGATATAGATGTGTAACCAAAACCACTTTAAGCTCTAAAGCAGAAAACAGACATTGTGCTATTGAATATAGACAATAGCACTGTCTAATAATTGAGCATTTGTTGCTGAATGATTCATGTTTATATAGCATGAAGGGTACTCTGTAGCATCAATGCCCCTACATATGGCTAAACCCGGGTATTTACAATACACACTTCTATCGCAAGCTCAACTAATACCTCACACCCGAGCATCTCTGAAAATTGGGAACTAGCTGCAAAATTCTGCAGTCATCTCTAGTCATCCTTCAATACATTGCCAGAAAATAATAAAAGCTCCTCAGCTGCTTAGTGTTTTTCATTGCAGAAAGAGAGCTTGCAGAGGCTTTGGCCTCCTGTATACAACTCACTCTTTTTTTGATCCCATTTGAGCCTGTAATCCATCTTAGCCAACACTGGCTCACAAAAAAGACCCAGCAAAAAGAAGTTTTCAGATGTTCAGTTTCCAAGTTCATCCCCAGTGTGTGACTACATTTGCTCGGACTTTGACAGGAGGAGCAGCAGCAACGTGCAGCCTAGAGCCAGGCAGGATGGCTCCTTCCAGAGCAGGTCAGCCGTGGAAACTGCAGTGTGGCTTGCAGGTACACATGACAGTAAAAAATTAAAACACATTTTAAACAAATTAGAGGTACAGAAAAGTACAGGTGGTTTGAAGCAAATTACCAGATGAGACACTCATGTGAAGACTTGTCACTTTTCTGTGCTGATGCTTTCTTTGAAGCAGGTTTTTCCTCTCTACATGTAACATTATAATTCTTCAATTACAAGCATCACAGTTTGCTTTGGATTGTTGGAAAATTGGTATTTTCTATTTACGAGATATGTGGTCCATTTTAATAGATACACTCATTAATAAGGACTATTTTAAAAATGAAACACAACTATGTCGTGATCTGTTCCTCATACTTACTAAGTCAAACCCTATGGCCTGTTTTGGAATAAACAAGCAAAAACTTCGTATACATGAGAGAGAGTGTAGAATCAAAGTGAAAAAATAAGGTAAGCAAAGTTTAAGACAGAAGGAGAATGACCATGATTAGCATCTAGTTTGAAATAGTGCATGTTGATAGATGAAGATTCAAAATGGTTTAGTTACTTGGGGTGATCTGATCAGCTTGAAAATAGTTTTCATTTAAATGATAGTTTTCTGCAGAAGTGCTTCATGATCAAGATTCTTCACTGTCAGTATTTCTTTGCTAGTGGGGTTAGGAATACTAAAGAAGTGGCATGCCAGGGGCTGTCATTCTTCCATGCAGATCAACTCCTAGAGACTATGAAACAGTGTAAGAACACAGGGAAGGGATCTTTCTTCATTTGGGAGTATGTAATTAAGTAAGGATGTCTTCTAGACTGCAAGGATGCAAATATTTTTAATTATAGATCTGAAAACGGTATCAAAGTACCCATGTTCCACCCCCCTATGTAATGCATAGTTGCATTGAGTTGCTCTGCATTACTATACAAATCACTTGAGTTGTCAGGAACTCCTTTGACTCCTGGGTAATTCATCTGAGTAAAATTACCTGAGTTTATTTTATGGGCATATCACCAGACCTACCCAGCTTTTGTTTCTAAAGCATTTCAAGAAAAATAGATATTATGCATTTAAATCAACACAGAATGATAATTCTGCCCCTATGGTAGTTCAGGAGAAGTAATGAAGTATTCATTATTTTCATCTGAAAGATAAGTAACTCTTTATTTAGAAGTGCCCTATGGGCTTGTCATCGAGAAGTAGGTCAGACATAAAAGGAATTTCAGGCCTAAAGCCCTTAGGTCTCTTCAATCAGATATTCCACCCTCCTCAGAGGGTGGCAGGGCTCACAGTAGAGCTCTTGCAGCCAGAAAGAAGAACTAAGGAGGGTGAGAAGGCCTTCCCTCCAAAAAATTGGAAATTAAAAGTAGGAGGGAATTTACACTATGGGAATACTCAAGCAACAATATCCTAAGACCAGGATATCAGCTTGAATGTTGACAAATTCCTAATCTAAAATTGGTGCCTAGCTCTGTTTTAACCTTCACAAGTCCTGAACTGAAGTACTAATTGATAGATCTAGCGACACAAAACCACTGTCTATGTGGTTTTACATGCATTGGCTTTGTGCCAGGACAAGCATATTTTTCTTCAAAGATGCCTGCTTGTTCTCTTTTGCAATAGGAGATGTGATGCAGGGAGTTATTACACGTTATTACAGTTAATCCCTAAATCAGTGGTTTCTGTATTCTGCATCTACCTGTTTCATCTACTTGACACTGCAAAATAAATGTTTTTCATAATGAACTAATACAATATTGTAAGTGGGAAAAATATATTCTGTTTCTCTTTAAAACAGCTGCTTACTTTGATACTTGCAAGTGCTATTCAATTCTTCTCTTTAAAAATCTGTAATACTATGACTCAGGAACTTTCTACAGCAGGGATTTCTGCTTGGCAGAGCATCTCTGTTGATGTGGTTTTAGATCTTCTGCACTTTACCTAAAGGGAACGCACAAATTAGTTTTTTTTTTTTTTAATTAGTTCCTCCCAGCTGTATAACTTCACTGTCTCTAGATCTTTGCATGTATACTCAGCCCATTCTGATTAGAATTGATTAAGTCAAATAATTTCTTCTTAATGGCAGTGCTTAAGTGGAAAATATGGTAATGGCATCAGAAAAATCCCAGCTGGAAGATAATGAACTTTTATGAATGTATAGCTCTGTATTCTTAAAAAGTATTTATCTAAGTAGTCATTCCTTTGACCCTGTATCGGTACTTGGCAAGCAAAGAGGAAAACTAACCATGTGCTTGCCAGGAACTGGATAGTGTCACTGCTCTAGCTTAAAACATGCACAGAATAGAGTGGCAAAATTGTTTGCCCGGGGTCAGTGGACAGGTCAATGGGAGAACCAGGAATACAACCCACTTCTCTCTGACTATTAGGAATCAGCCTTCATGAGCAAATTCTTTTCTCTCTCTAGATACGAGTTTCTTGCACATATTTTATACGGTAATTAAAAAGGGAAGGATGAAGGTCCTCAAATGAATGTCTGTTACTAGCTATTTTAAAATTCATGACTAGTTTTATATCACTGTTTTATAGGAACACTGTCTCCCTTTTTGTGGCATCCAGAGCTTTTAAGGGAAGTACAACGATTAAAGTGAAGTAGACAAGGCAGTTAAGGCAAGGATTTCTACATACCAGCCAAAGCAGAAAGAGAAGGCCACTGAAGAAAGTAGAAAAAAAAAGTGACGAGCTCTTCTTCACATTTTTGTTTTAGGACACTTACGATTCTTGCAGGATCAAATCCAGGCCCTTGAGTTTAAATATCTCTCTTTTTTATACACCCACTCATAAAAGGATTCAGTCCTTAGAGGAATGAATGTTTTCGCCATCATTACTTGTAGACTGTTTGAATGCAAGTTCCAAAATCTTGTTTCTCTAATTGTTAATTTCCAGTTAATTTCAAACTTAATTTCATTCGTGAGCAGTTTACACTCATTTGCTCTTACGTCAACATCCTTGAGCTTAAAGAGCTCTTCTTTCTCAATGCACATATCCCCTTGGTGTGTTTATAATAGAGAACATTCTCTTCCTGCTTTCAGTTTCCTAAGCTAATGGCCACTCTTTCTACCTCTCCTAAAACAGGCTGTGAATTTCCTGGTCATCAGAACATCCCTCCTTTGCCACAGGATTATAATCAGTATTGCAGACAAGTTCTTGCATGGCCTTTGCAGGCACTGACACCTGTCTCCATACAGTGTGGAACTGCACTGGCCTTTTTGATGGCTTCTGGTCATTCACTTGAATGACCGTGAATAATTTTTCTCTGCTGCTGTTCCAGCTAGTGAGTCTGTTCACTGCAGTAGTTCTTAGTAGTTTTAACTGCCTGAGCTTGCACTTTGTACTTTTAGAAAGAGGTGTGTGGCATGAAACATAATCTTGGAACAGCTTTCCCAGTAGAGCAGAGAGCTCCCGTTTCCTCCCACAGGATAGAGCAGCAAAGCCTGACAGCTTTCCCTTGCTGGGAAGTGAGTTAATTCCTCTTCTCAGCTGGAACCACTGCTGTCTTCAGGTAGCCATTTGGCTTTCTCAGCCATTGCCCTTGCTCTGTTCATAGTGTTGTACTCTTTTAACAAGTCCACAAATCCAGCTCTTCCTTAAGGCACTATCAGTATTTAGACAACTAGTAATGAAGCCTTTTTGCTCATTTTTCTCTTCACTTCGAACAGACCAATAACTGAGCACCATAGGCGAACATATAAATGCATATAAATACAAAAGCAAATAGAAAATACCACATCAACCATTCATATCCAGCAAGTTACTTGCAGCAGCATGTATTTTATACTCAGAAGGGCCCTGAATTATAATTGATATAGAAGCTTTAATTTTTTGCAGTTCCCTGGCCTGAATGTTTTTAAACTCTCACCCCATCTTGGGTTTAGGTTTGCATTTGTAATCCTGCCAGTGACTCTTGAGAGACACAGTGACAATCTTCAGGAACACTGTCACCTGCTGGTGACTGGAAGTTACAACGTTTAGATGCAAAGGCAAAAATGGCAATAAAACCTGGCTAGCCAAATGCTCTCATTATTTATTCATTAAGTCCAGCTTTCACATTAAAACTTGAAGGGTTGTAATAACAATAATATAACCAAAGGATTTATCCTGCACAACTGCTTTTCCATTTCTTACTCTGAAGGCTGCACATGCAGTGAGTTGTCACCTCTTTTAACATACTGTCATCTGTAGCCTTTGTGCTGAAGATCAGAACACTTCCTACCTGACTGAAACTACTGCCGATACATGTATGTATGGTACATTGCATGCCTGCTTTATAGTAATATTAGTAGTTTTGATTTTACAAATAGTAGTAAAAACGGAATTATGACAAAATATAACATCAATAATGTGTCTGCAAAGAACAGTGGTATGTGCTTTAAGCTCTGGACACTAACTTCTGCTATTTGATTAGTGCTTCCTTGTGATTAAGTTGGTCCATTATTACTAGTTCCCATTCATTTATTTTCTAAAGTAATTACCTCAACGCTAAACATTAGTCACTAGGGATAACAGAACTATTTTATATTAGACATTATTTTGACAACACTCTGATAATGATGTAAATAAAAATTAAAGCCCTGATGAAGGCAAACCTCCTTTTGAAACAAAGTATGAATCAACATTAAAAAGTTATAATAACTGCCACATATGTTATATAGCTTTATGTCTTTTCATTTTTTGCAGTGGGTGACTGGATGGAAAGAAGAAGCTGTCAGCAAATTCATGCATTTTTCAAGAAGAAACTGGAGTTGTGGATTTGGAAAAGAGTACTGAAAGCCATGTTCGTACTTTACACCCAAGGTTTCATTGTTACTTCCAAAAAGCTGCTATAACTTAAAGATGGCATTTTTTAAGCAGACTAGACTTGCTGGGTGCCATATGTATTAATACTTAAACCATTATAGTAGTGAAGATATTCTTTGGAGTTCTGCTAACAAGCAGCCCTGACACGGGAGCAGGATTACTTCGGGTTACAGTTAAGCAAATTGCTCAGTAAAGACCACACATTCCTGAGCAATCCGAGATAAGAGCTCTGGCATCGTAAATCCATCCGGCTTCTGGCTGCCTCTGTCTCGCTTGCAACAGCTCCTGTACGCATGGGACTCCTCACAGTAAGCAGAAAATTATTTGCTCTTTTGTCAGGTTAGTTTTCTGCAGACTCAACACAGCAAAATAGCTAAGGGAAAGGCCTGAGAAGCACCGTAGCTAGCACAATCCAAGGAATGGATCTGGAGGGATTTATGGACCCCTGTCACTAGCAATTAGCACAGTTTAGACTGCTATAAAAACAGGATCTTTTATATTAATGGTCTATTCCCATTCCCATGGAGGTATATTAACAACTGCCAGAGATTTAAGTGGGAACAGAGCTTTCTCCTTAATTATCTACCATAACCAATACCTACTAGCAGAAATGTATTCATCCTTCACAGAAAATGCAAAATTGTCAAGTAGTTATCTTGTTTGGATATGGTCTAGCTATGGAAGATAAATAATGAGGGACAAATCTTCACTGTCAATTACTACTTTCGCACTTCACACAGAGGTCCACTAAAATCAGATGAACTCTCTGTAAATAAAAGTACTGTTGTGTTAAATGAGAGATTTTGACACCCAAAAGAGGGAGAAGAATAAAGGAATATGGTTCCAGACAGTTCCCCTGGGACTATGGAATTTGGAGGAAATGGCTTGTAAATTGCAATATTACCTTCACGGGAACTACAGAATTTAAAGCCTTTTTAGAAGACCTAATGATTGTCTTGCACAGTTAGCAAAATTATCTTCACAATTTGTATACTGTTGCCTAATGTGGAATACAACTGTGTATTACCTAAGCAACACCAGACACATAGCAGCACAACACAAAACAATTATGTACCAATTCACAAGTAGAAAATATCATGTTGTGCTTGGTTTTTATAGAAATGCCACCAACATATATGATTAAATGATATGTGCAAGTATTACTTTACCTCTTACTCAAACTCAATTTAAGCAGCTTTGGAGAACAGGAGGTGATTATGCCTACTGGATTTTAAACACCACCACACCTTGCTGTCATGAAAAAAACTCTGTAAGATGTTTAACTGCCATATAATCACCATGCAGGGTTAGTAGTGAACAGAGTTCCAATTGATTATCACCTTATATTTTTATAGTAACTAGGATTTTTAGTATAAGAGAAAAGAATTTATCTTTTTTATAGTTTCCAGTCTCCTTTTCTGCACCATAAGCTTCACCCCAATGAGAAACATGCAAGAGAATACACAATACCTCAAGCTTCAGCTTTTCCAAAGAAATAATATGGCACTCTTTTTTTTTTTCTTTTTGTAATGGATATGTGTTATGAAGGAACGAACAAACCTATAAATGCGAGAAAAAAAAAAGCATTAAGAGAAAAAAAATGACAAAAGTCAGACGTAAGCAAAGGGGCAGCAGCAGTAATAGAAGGCAGCTAAACAGAAAAGAAGGAAGACTTCGCTTACCATGCTGATATCTTGACAGATAATCCACCAGGATAATGTTACACAAGAGAAACAGCAGCTGCAAGCTCTGCTTTTTCATCTGATAGCTGTAGGAGCTACTTTCCTTCAACAGACACTTAACCATCAAACTCAGATTTGCATTTAGTGACTTAGATTTTAAATTAAAATGTAATTACAGAAGTCGAGGACGAGGAGAGAATGTGTGTGCCTGTGATGGAGAACACAGATAGGACAGAGTCACAGACTTGTTAGTGGGCTCAAGGGTGCAGCTGTTAGCGGGTTTCCCAAGGGATCCCTCAGGCAACATCTCTCATCTCTCACCTTGCAGTTGTATACATGATATTTAGAGACAACTGGCCAAAGCACAGAATTGATGAGCTGCAGCAAACTTAGTTGTCTGCCTTTTCTCATTTCCTTGCGGACTGGTTTTGCCCTCTTTGTCCTGGATTTTCTTTCCTATAGCTCTATGTGCAAGCCCACCTATAAAAAACACAAGTCTTCAAAATGCCTACCTGACTATTATGGCTTGTACATTCAGGCAAGCTCCTGGAAAAGTGGTTCAAATAACAGTCATTCCTCACAAGAAATCAGGAGACTGCACAAAACACTGCTACCATCCAATGTCTTCATAGTAATCTAATGACTAGTACCAAGGGAAAGATCACTACCAGCCTCCTAGTTTATTTGCAGCTAAACAAACCATTGAAAAACTCCTTTTTTTAAACAGGTAGCAAAAATTACGACAAACTTCTGCAGTTCCTGTTTTTTCAGTCAGTGTGCTGCAAACTCTTCCACTTTGAATAGCCTTTCCACTTTTTTTTTGGATAAATAACGTACCTCAGGTTTATAAACAGAAAAGTACTCAAGTTCTCAGTACAAAATGCAAACAATATGACTTCATTATAAGCAGACAGGTTTGCAGAAAAACACAAAAGCAATTCTTGAGCATGCTTTAGTCACAAACTTCCACGAACCGTAATTGGTACATTATTGAAGTGCACGAAACTATCACTAATCACCACAGACTGCGAGTGTCATGCAAAGGCTTATGCACTCCTATTACTAACATTCTGACAAGTCAGCTCGTTGCATTATTTTACCATACCCCCTCAAGATGAAAAGGATTGCTTTGCAATGATTTATCCACCCATCTGGAGAGAAGTATTATGGAAGGAAAAAAAAAATAGCACAGAGCTGAATCATCTTCCACTCCCTTAGTGTTGCACATGAAGTTTGCCACATCTTTTCCTGTATGTTTTTGGCTACACAAATGAGCAAATTAACCATAACAGTGCAGCAGCGCATGTTTTTTCCCCCTGACTTTATAAGGCATAGGAGCACTAGCAAGTCACACAGCCACGACTGATGGGCATGCTGCCTATGGGCAGCTATATAGCAGCCCAGGGGCATGGAGTGGCTTATTCCTGTACCTCTCTCCCACACAGAGTTAAGAAATCAAAAACAGCATTTGGAGAGCTTCACCATCAACAAAATAACATTATCACTTGTATTTGCTGTTGGCACTTTCCTCTAAGGTGCCTGTGCAGCTATTGCTTCCCTTGCAGCAGTACTGGGCACACCCGAGAAGCTGCTGGGTGCTGCAGTGGTTTAAGTGCCACGTTGACCATGACGTTTAAAAATAGAGCATTACGTTAAATGGTTCCTAGGACTGCCAAGAGCACTGGAGCAACCTGGTATGGACATGGATTTTCTTGACATTTAGCATTATTTTTTCTAAAATACTTCACTCTCCCACCGGGGATGAGGGGTGGGAGTGCCACGAAATTAAACGCGTGACGCCGACAAACGAGGACACACAGCCCGGCGCGTGCTGCCACACCGGAGAG
>NW_010588170.1:83696-124532 GCF_000705375.1 Tinamus guttatus | reverse complement strand
GCCGTTAGGGGGCAGGGATGGGGGGAGGATGGGGGCGCCAGGCTCGCGTGGCGCAGCCGGTGCCTGAGGGGACAGGGGGGTTGGAGGAGTCTGTGCGGTGAGATGCCAAAAAGTGAGCGCGGAATGGAGGGGACCGCCGCTCCTGTGTTTTTGTTTTTCCTTTTTTTTTTTGGCCCCAGTGGGATTTGATAAATGAAGTTGCTGATAACTGCTTAAAAGTAATACCCTCCCGGGAGCAGGCTTGCAACTTCGGGGGCACACTTTCCTCTCCTCTTTGTGCTTTCAATTCCTGCAAGTTCTTTCTGTTACAGTCACTTAGAGAGCTATTTTGCCTATTTTGGTCCTATGCTACTTTTTTTTTTTAAATCATAGGAAAGCAGAGAGTAGTATAAAAGTGATATCAATGCATTTATTTTTCTCATAATAATAACATAATTGTCCATTTTTTTGTGTATTTAACACAAAAATGCAGTTAGTACTGTTTTTTAGCAAGCTGCAGCCTGGCAAGGACGATGTCACCCATGCAGATATGCTGAGGTTACAGAATATGTCTCTCGGAGCGACAGTGGCCAAAAACCGTGGCGATCGCTTGATTTGCTGTGTTGGAGCACAGTAAACTTGCAGTATGATTAGTTTGAATTTTGGGGGAGAAGATCTTGACGAATTAACTTAGTGCTAGGACCTTTGGTGTTCAGTCAGATACTCACCCCTTACATATGTCTGGCACCTGGATGGGCTAAGTGTCTTTTGCCTTTCTGAAACCAGTGCAGAGACAGCATAGAATCGTTATGGCTGGAAAAGACCTTCAAGATTATTGAGTCTGACCATAAACCCATCCTCGCCATGCCTGCTAACCCATGTCCCTAAGGGCCTCTTCTACCTGTTTCTTGAACACTGCCAGGGATGGTGACTCCACCGCTTCACTGGGCAGCCTGTTCCAGTGCTTCACCACTCTTTCTGTGTAGAAATTTTTCCTAATATCTAAGCAGGCATAATCTCTGCATGTTGTGAATGACAGCCTGGAGGCAGATAATCTGCCTGATTTGAGAGGCAGATGACTGCTTGCCTGGGTGGGATCCAGATGTGATGAGAACCAGCAGTGATCTGGCATTGCACAGCCCTGGTGTTAGGGGAGCCATACGTTTCTCCAGGTGTAATACTAAGGTGAACACTTTTTCTGAACCTCTTTGTAGGCCTCCCTTTTCACTAGATTTGCTAGTTAATTACTGTCAGCACTCTGATTCTGGAAACATGCATTTTTTTCCCCATGTGCTAAGAGTGTGTCAGTATGTGGTTGCTGACAAGGAGAAGAAACTCCCTTTGCTGCTCCAGGAGTCTGTTTCATCTCCTCAAATAGACCCATCCTCAGCTTCAGAATCCTCCTGGTCATTGCCTAGGGCCAGAGACCACTTCTGCGGAGTGTAGTATCTCTGAGGTGGCTCTAAATTGGCAAGAAATCAGAAAGGAGCAGAGAAAACTGTATACAATCTTTGGGGCAAAATCAAGACATACCTAGATACTCTGTAGAGAAAATGGTGATAAACACTTGAAAAGCTTTTCCTTTCTGCTTTCTGATGTTTATAGACTGTTTTCTGAAGTGACTGGAATTAGCTTAGGGGGTGGGAAGAGCAGGATATTAGTACGAGCAGATTTTGGTTGTTGCTCAGACCTTAAAAATACCTTTGGAGCAAATTATTTTTCATCAGTGTATAAAGCTGCTACAGTGTCATTTAGTTCTAAATAAGGTGTTTGACTTTCTAGGAGTTTTATTCTGAGTTGAGAAAAATCTAGCCATTAGGTTGAGACTGTAGATATGACTGATTTTGGAATAATTTACTGTATTTGGTGTGATACTGGTTTTATTTAATTTCTAGCCAAATGATGAGAAATGTACCCATAGGTTTTTGATATATAACATAAGTGTAATTCTCCAAGCTCCTGATTTGGCTTGAGGAGGGGGTGGAGCATCTAACTCTGTGTGTTGGGCTTGTGAGAAGGGGTTTTGCGTGGCAGAATGCAAGTGTAGAATTTATACGTAGCAATATGAATGATGCCACTATACTGAAATGCTGGAGGGATTGTACTGTTTTTTTGTTTGTTTTTGGAAGTAGGATTTGGTCACTCTGACTGTTTTGTAGAATATACCTAATGAGAGGTTTTATTAGCTAGATTCTCTAGAAACTAGCTGGTATTTTAGTGTTCATTAAATATATACTTCATGTTTGCAGTATGGAACTGGTAAACTAAACTTGGGGTTGGTCGGCTTGCCTTTTTACAACCTCATTCAAGCTGAAGTTGTGAAATAGCTTTCAGTAGATGTTCAGTGCTAACAGGACTAACAAGTTGCCATTGACCTCATAAAATGTGTCACTTTCTTCCACTGTCCTTGTTTGTTTAGATCCTCTGATTAAGATTTTCTTTGTTTAGATTATTTAAATAAGCAGATTTTAAAAGTCTTGCAAATGGATAGGTATAAATCTACTTTCAATCATTTTAATAAGGAGTAGCATCTGATTCCTTTAAGAAATTAACATAAATACTGTCAGAAGGGGAAAAAAAACCTTGTAAAAGACTATTCATTAAAAATAATTAACTATTACAATGCTAAAATATTAGGAAGTTTGAGTTTCAAGTATGTTTTCAGAGGACCACGATCATAATTTATTAAAATAACTTAATTTTGTTACATGCAGTCAGGTAAAACTTGTCACAAACATCTAGAGGGATTTGAAGTGTTTTCTTTAAAAGGAAATTTTATGTAGGACTTTACTAAAGTATCAGTTATTGTTAAAATAAATTGTGATGTGGAAGAATTAATTCTGGACTTAACTTGCTGAAACATGTGATCTCTGTGTAGACTCCTACCAAATCTCCTCCAAGTGGCAACAGAAGCAGGACATCTTCATTTACAGACCAGAGTGATGAAGGCACTTTAACACCAGACAAAGAGGTCAGTTGAAAACTTTTTCCTGTATTTTTTAGGTTTAACATTTCACAAATCTAACTAGACATACTTGATTAGCCTTTTATAATCTTCGGTCTCACTTTTTCCTGTCCATTTATACATTTGAATACTCTGACTTTTAGTTTAAATCACAATATATTTAATATTACCAAAACAGGCATATTTAGTACTACCAAAATAGACTTTTAAGCTGTAGTGACTAACTCCTAGATTGGGAATTTCTTTTATGTCCTTCTCCAGGGTTTAAAAATCATATCCCTTAACTAAATGCAGTAAGGTAGAGATAAGAATTATATTCAGAGTAGTAACTGTTGTGCTTGCCTTTTATCACTGAAAAGCTAGAGATCCTGGTAATGCTAGAGGTAGCTTGGGAGAGACTGGCCTAATGGCCTAAGCCCTTGTGAATATGTATCTATCTATATCAGTAGAAATTATCAAGTTAAAAAAAAAGGAGGAAAGAAAGAAAAACTGAGGCAAATTATCAGGTGTCCAGTGTTATTAAAGTCCCTTATATCAGGACTATGGATGACCATTACTTGCATGTTATAGCAAGCAGTGTCAGTGTTCAGCAATCATCTTTATTCAGCTTGAGGTTTTGCTGAAATATTTTTTTTTAAATCAAAATGGACTTAGAGACATGTATAAAAATGGCAGAAGGAGTAAATTTGAAAGCTTTGTCATGTTCCTAACTATATATATATATAAAAAGAAGTATTCTCTGGATTTTTGTTGAGTAAAACGTTGTCCTTCTTTCAGTGGGCCCATCTATTTACATTTTTAACATTTTTTTTTTTCAGGAGATCATAAGTTGTGTCTGTAATTTTTCTTATACTGTGCTGGACTGTATTAGTTATTACAGCACGGCTATTTGTTCCTGTACTCATTTTGGAAACAAAGGCTCCTATCTCATGGCTTGGTTTTATGCTTCGGAAATATGCTTTGTAATGTTGAGTATTGCAATAAATACTTTTTGTTTGTTTGTTTTGTTTTGTTGTTGTTTGTTTGTTTACTTACTGTTGTATATATAGAATGACTTCCCTCAGTCCCTGGGGGGAAGATTTTGTTAACTGAGGCTCACAATGTTAGTGAGCAGTGTCACCCTTGATAAATTATTGAGTATTTCAGAAAGGAGTTTTCTGTTTTTCAGGAAAAACAACCTGCATTTCTGTTCTTAATGCAGAGCATAGAAGTGGCATATTGCCTTGTGAGAGCTGCCTCACAGTGCAGTCTGGAAGGAAGGAGCTGGTGATGAGTATCCCTGGCATCTGTGACCAGTGTAAAAATATAGATTCCTTTCTAATATGTGTCTGTAGTAGAATGTGACGAAGGTTAGGGGAATACTTTGGTCAATGTTTTCAGACTTTCGGAACAACAGGAATTTAGTAGTGTATGAAGTGCTGAAGCCCGAGACACCGAATGATGTTTCTGCGTGACTGATTCACTGTTTTAGCTGTCATTGACTTGACATTACCTACATGAAAGAAAGAATTAATACTCTTTTTCCAATGGGAAATAGTAAGGAGAAAGATTAGGCGATGACCCTAGTTATCCCTACTACTCCCTAGGCAGCAATCACTTTTCTGCTCAGATGGTGTAACTCGCACATCGAGTCAAACTCAGGAGGCTTTTTCTTAACTGACGTTTAGCTATGAGGGTGGCTGTTTTTATTTGAGATCTGAGGAGGACTTGTGCATCTGAAAACTTGTTTTCTTTTGCTGTTGCATCATTGGGTTTAATAAAAGGCAGTATCTGTCTTAACATGCCTTTTCTCAGTTTTGTCATTGGACCATTGTAGGTGCAGAAGAACTATATTCTGATAACATAGTATTAAAAAAAAATAAATACTTTTGCAAAGCCTTTTAAATACTGATAAGTTACCTGTATGTTTAAGTATTCCTCACTATCTTCATTTTGGTGGATTTTGTCTCACAGTGCTTCATTTGACTTACTTTGCCCCAATGTTTTTTTTTTTTTTTTAGTATGTTTTTCCAGATAAACAGGAGAAGCAAAGGATACCCCACAGGATGTGCCAAGTTATATTGGAAGAACATTATCATGCTCTAAATACAGTGGCTACACTTGGAACGATCAGAGGGGGAGAGAAGGAGAAATAAGATTAAGAATGGAAACAGTACTAAAGTAATCTCAGATTTGCAGTTATCCCTGGGCTTAGAGACCTGCTAGAAGAATTTTATTTGTGAAATATATTCTGTAATAAAAAAATAAGAAAGCACTTTGCTGAGGAATAGAAATTTCCACTTTTTAGTAAGGACTACTGTTATGTCATATGGAAAGTTTTACTAAAATAAAGATAAATTAAAATCATCAAGACATGGAAGCTGCTTCAAATATTCTTTGTAGTTCTTAACAGAATGGTTAAAAGTAAATCATAATTGGAATTTATTTGTTTGGATTAATTTTTTTCCTAAAATTCAATTTAATAACAGTAATGAAATGAAATACAGGCGTGTATATATATTTATATATATTCCCTCTGTTACATTTTATTATGCCTCTAGTGGAATATATTTTCAGATTCTTAGTGACATAGAATCTGTTACAAGCTCTGCATGAGAAAGCTTAATTTTAAACTGAATATTTTTAGAATAAAAAGTTTCAGTGAGGGAAAACCTTATTTTTTATCTGATTAATGTTGTAATTTTATATTAAACAATATGCAGGCAAATATTCTGTAATTTGTAGTGATACAATTTATTAAAAAAGTGAGAAAGTTTTGAAATTTTAAACTTGTAGCTTCGTTCATGAAGCCCTTGCATAAGTTTGGCTTTTCTCTGCCCACTCTTACAGGCCAAAGAGGCAATGTTACAGAGGAGCCCATAATTTCTTCTTGTGGGAAAGAGAGAGTCTTTCTGGTTCTATATTCTGTTTTTGACAGTTGCCAGTAGCATCTGACTGGAGTGGGACATGAAAGTTTACACTTCCCCGGACCTTCCAAGAGTTTGCAGCTCAGGTGCTTCCTGAGTCAGTCGTGGTGTCGTTGTTTGAAACAGCTCAGGATGATTAAAACTTGCCTGTGTCCTGCTGCTTCCAGTCTTTCCTAGGAACAGACAGTGTTTGGATTTCAAACTTAATTTGTTACTGCATTGACCCCTGAACACAGTTCTAAATGAAATAAATCAGTCGTATTCAATATGATTTCTAGAAAATTCTAGATATCTTTCTGTTCTATAAATATTTACAAGACTTGCTTGTCTGCAGAGGATGACAAAGCTAGTTCTGAGCCACTGACTGAAAGTAAAGAGCTGGTGGCTTGCTAGAGGTGACCTGTCAGTCGTGCATGTACGAATGCCACTCTCATCCTCACAAATGTTACAGAAGTGACAGCAGAGCACAATATGCATACACGCATATATATATATAGCTCTTCCTAGTACTTAAGCTGATCTAGCGATGTACTCCTCAGTCTTACTTTAGTGCTACATAATGCCTGTGTTTTTCTAATGAAACATTTTTTTGGGGGTGGGTAAATTAAGCAGGACAGGTAAAATGGGAAAGAAATAATTGGAGAGATTGTTCTTTCAGTACCTTTGCTAATGCTGTGGTTTTCATTTATTCATTCACTTTCACGTACTTCTAAAGAGTTAAGGGTATGCAGGGGTAGTTGTCATATATATTAGTTTTTTTTTTTCTTTTTTAAATGCCAATTTAAAACTAAATTTTGGAGGCTGTCTATCCTAGCTTGTGTCTAAAGCTGGATTTTACAAATCCTGATGAATACGCTTGCGTGTTTTAATTTGCTCCTCACAGTGGTAAGCAAATCAAAAAAGGTTATGTTTGATCTTGGAATTTCTTTTTTCCTTTTTTTTTGAAAATTATAATGCGGCACTCAGATTCTGTTTCTTTTTTTAATTGCAGAAAGAAATATTAAATCTTTAGTTCTTCCTTAATTTTGTTTTTTAAGTACAAATCCTTGCTGTGTTCAGGGTAGTAAAAAAAAATAGATGTTGCATATTGCACAAACCTTACCTAAATAAAGTCATTAAATTACTGAATTAAATGCATTTTCTTTTTCCTGGTGTTTCCTAATTTAGAGAAATACCAAAAAAAAAAAAAAAAACGGTGTGGATTATCTTTTTGATAAGAGTTGAAGCTCTAACCCTTTGGCCTAGTAGCTGACAGCCCCAGTCCCTTGAACTGTCAGCAGCTGCTGAGCGAGCACTGACTTTTCTCTTGGGCAGGCTTACAGTCCTGTCCTCCCGTCTTAACTCTGTACACAGCATAACAAACCTGTTCCTGTCAATTACAGACGTTTTCAGGCATTAAAATACAAATGCACATGCACACTGCTAATATTTTTTTGCACATTCTGTATGTTTCAGGCAAGCTTCAGCCCTGCTGGATTCCCTGCTTTTCTAGCTGTGCTCATCCTGTTATCAGGTGTAGCGCTAATGTAATTTTAGTGATACGTGAGACAGTGTAGCACTAGGTGTGTTTAGTTTGTCTCAGGTTACTAAGGTAATTCAGAGCAATCTTAAGGCCAAATCGTGAAGCATTAGAATCGTTTGGGGAAATACTAGTATCTGATCCTGGCAAACTAGTGTTTTTTAATTTGTTTGTTTCCCTTGCCTATTTTCCAGTCAAATGTTCGGGAGACTTGTATAAAAAAAAAAAAAAAAGTTTAATTTGCAAGCTAGTATCAAAGCCATACTGAAGAGTTAATTTTAAAAATGCAGCTAAAAACAGATGTTTATATTGGAAAGTGTTAGGTAGTGTAATTATAGGTCTCATTAGACAGCTCTGCCTATAGTGTAGCTGTTAAAATGTAGCAGATAATGAGCTGTTGAAGAGCCAAAATGCTGTGAGCAGGTACTTAAATATATTTGTTTGTGGGTGCCCAGCATCTGAGAAGGGAGATCAACTTACTGCTAGGAAGATGCAACCAGTTCTAAATGTGCTAAGAAAATACCATACCTGGACAGTGGTTGAGCATATTCTCCCTTCGATAGCTGTGTGAAGCATGAAACTCTTCTCGTGGCTACCAGGGAGGAAATATCTTGCATTTTTATGTCAATGACTGCTTTGCCTCAAGCAGCGCTGTTGTCTTCTGCCCTTCTTTACTCATCAGTTTGGCTCCTTCCCTTTTGTGTTTGCCCTGTGTTTTTTTTTGCCCTAGACTCAAAGAGCTGCAGAAGGAAGCTGAGATGACTTAGTGACATTCCTGCCTCAGGGTCTCAAATAGCATCTGTGAAGCTCAACAATCCTGTTAATTGTATTCTGCTGTTTGTGTAAACTATTAGTTGTGGTACAGACCCTGGAGTTACATGGCTGCGAACTTGACCAGTACTGCATTGATTTATATTCATCATGGTTTTTTTCTTTATTTTTCTTAAAACTATAACAACTAGTAATATGGACTAGATACTGGAAGCTGTGCAGAAGCTGATGCCTTGATCTCCTGAACTTGCTGAAGAAGGTTTATATATACAATCTGTTACAGTATGCCCACCAAGTAAAATGAGATTTTACAAATTAGCTCTGTTCTTTGTTTAAACCACATTGTCTTCTTGCCTATAAAGTGTTTTTCTATTAACCATTTGAGATCTTTACTGTGTAACCCTCCTGTCGGAGCACAGTTGCGCTGGCACAGTCATGAACTGAAGAGGGTGACTGAAAACCCAACACAGATGCTGAAGATACAGTCTAAAATTTAAGTTTTAGATAAAGAATAACTTACTAGAGATGAAATACAATTTCTTTTTAATATGAGTTGCTTGATGTACTATTTATTGGAATTTGGCTGAAGTGTAATAATGCTGTGGTGAAATTCCACTACTTAATATTTTGAGAAGCAAACATTAGCATGCTGTTAATATGAAGTGATAATTTGAACCATCTGTGATTCCTGAAATTCTTGACAGTCACGTTTTAAAATAAACTGGCTCAACCAAGCTGAAGATAAAATATGTTACATCTTGAGAAGCCTCATAACGCTTCGGTTAGTAGTGTTTGCTGTAATCCGTTTACAAGTGCCTTGCAAATATTGTTTCATCATCTTAACTGATGTTGTCTAAACACACAGGGTGATTTTTGTCTTAAAGATTTCATCAACATTTTATTTGTGATTGAGAATTTATATACTTCTAATTCACAAGGCCATGAGGCTTGATTGTCGTACTGCTGCTGTGCGTATGCTTGTGTGTGTATATGTAGTGATGGCTGTTCTTTTTCTAGCGCTTAACCTTGTAAAAGTACATGTGAGAGATGCAAAGCTTGGCCAAGTTCAAAGCATCTGTGGCCACCACCACTGGCAAAAACTTCCAGGAAGAAAAGTTTAACACTTTTTTGTCAGCTTTTTTATTGTTTTCTTTTCTTGCCTAAAAGCTCAGATGAGGATAGGAATTACTTGGGTTTTACGTATCTGAATAACTCTCCAGAGGGAGCTTTAACACAACTTACGCTTGTGGAAAGTTTAGGTTGTAATTCCTGCCCCCTTCAGAGTGCGGGTTGAGGTTCACGTTTTTCTTCATTATGGGGCAACACCGCAAGAGGGGAAGTCCTACCTTTACCCAGCAGGACCTTTGCTTCTCTAGAACCTGCCCATACGGTTCTGTGCCTGTCTGTAGATCTGATAGAGCAGCCGATGATCTGACGGGTCGGGAGGGGGGACTGGTGACCAAACTCAGCAGGTGGCTGTAATTGCAGTGGAGGAGATGGGCAAGGGAGGCCAGGCCCACGGGCAGGAGCCGGGGAGCGGGAGGAACGGCACCGTCCCTCTCAGTACAACCAGCCTGTGTTTGTAGGAACATACATTTTAGAGTGAATACTCCTGCAATTGCCTTGTCCATGAAGACAGCTTGCAGTTTGGGGAGGTCGGGTAGAGTGGGGCTCAGGTAGGGCCGGCCGTGAGCCAAAGCTCCTCTCCCCTTGTCGCTCTAGACCATCTCCTGATAAAAGGAGCAAGGTTCTCCTGCAAAGGACTTGTGTGTTAGCGCTACCAGCATGCCGCAGTGAATCAAGTAAAAGCACAGTGTTTAGGTTTGTATTTTCCTTTGTTTTCTTCAGGACCGGTAATTTAGCTTTAGGCTGCTCAGGCTTTTAGGTAGTTCTTTTTCTCCTAAACTGTCTAATTACATTAGAGGAAGTCTTCTCTGTACCTGAAAGGGAGTCAGGGCTGATGTTCAGAGATAGTGTAGAGCTGTCACTGCACATTATGCACTTAAGGTATTTTCTGAATGTGCTTAGTAGACAAATTATAAATGATACAGCATTCCGGATCTTTTTATACCTCAAAACACTTCTTTCAACTGCAGATTCAGCTACTGGAGCACTGGTGTGAATATAATACTTTAGAAAATGCAAACTTTAATTTGTTTTACATTAGACTTGATTCCTTAAAAAGAAACTTAGTGGTGTGGAAAAAAAAGTGTTCTGAAGTAACGGGAAAGAAAAGCCATATTGTGTTTTGGTTCATTCAGCAAAGAGCACAATTCTGAAATCTCAGTCTTTAGAAAGCTGAACTTGGGGGTTTTGTGTACAAGTAAAATCTTGAAAGAGTAGTATCTGAAAGCTGTTAGAGCACCCTAGCAACATTAAATTACATTACTTTGCATATATATATATATGCCATTTGAATTCAAATTCAAATTTCTTTTTCTTTTCATATTTTTAATTTCTAGGAAGTAAGGCCTCTTCTCCTAAACTGATTTGATAAAATGATTAATTCAACTTGCGGTGGTTTTATAAAATAATAAGCTGCTAGCGCTTTGTAAAATTTTATAAGGAATAAATTTCATATTTTGTATGAAGTTAGAATTCTAGTGTTCGAGAGCATCAGAAGAGGAAAATAAATATAGCAAAGCATACACTTGATATTGTTTGCTGTGTAATTGAAATACTGATAGAATTTTCAGAATGAGTTTTTTCACGTGTAACTTTTGGGAGCCGTGTACGGAAACAAGTTGTGCGTAGATGATCCAAAAAAAACCAAAAAAGCAAACCAGTGTCAATGCCTGAAATACTTGTTTATCCTGGGTTAATCTGGGATACCCAAGATCTTATTTATTTATTTGTTTATTTATTGTACATTTCTTTTCCTCCAAATGATCAAAACCTACATTTGGGCTGTTCTGAAATGAATGATCTAATGCATATTTTCTGCTTGTGTCTTGGCTTTATCAGTGTTTGTAGTTTCATAAACTGCCATCCGTTTTTACAGACTTTTTAATGGTGTGGAAATACGGAGTGAAACTGCTTGCTTTGCCTTACTACGTGTTTGATTTTCGTTTCCCTACTTTTTGCATTGAACGGCAGCGGCTAGCTGGGATGATAGCAGAGCCTGCTTTCCTCTCTGAGTACACTATCTTTGCTTTGGATCCCACCAAGCAACCTAAGCCACAGAGTGACGGTGTGGTGAGTCCTCCAACCCCTCCTAGCGAGGCTTTTAGCAGGGGGAGGAGAGCACTGTACTAGAAGGCAAACCTAGTGTTGCTTGTGGCTTCTTCTCACAGAGGCATCTTAACTACCCTGTCGCTAACCCTGCACTAAATGTCATGGAGGTAGCACCTGATAGCTCCTGCCTGGTGTGGTGTATGGTGTGGATTTATTGTAACATTAAAAGAAAAGAAGATTAACACACTTTCTGTTATGCAGGAAACCATACTCTGCCCAGTTTGAATAAGCTTGTTGCTTAGAATTTATTAATACTGTTGAAAGTCCTCATTGTTATGTATGTCTGTATGTATTTCAAGATGAATAACACTGATAATTTATCCAAAAATTACATCCTTTTTTGCTGTTTACAGTGAAAGCCTGCCAATGGTGTTTACCAATAATGGTAGCAGGAAATCTTTATTTCACATAGACACTACTATGGAAATCCACCTACTTCTAGGTGGCTATTGCCACAAGGATAAAATAATCCTCATTCAGAATTATTAGATATTGTATTAAAGGTATGTTTCTTTGCTCGGGAACATTGTTTGCCCAAAATACACCTGGAGAAACATGGTGAGAGGAGACCTAGGGGAGCGGAGAAGGAGCAGGCACAGCAAGGAGGGCCGGCTGCTCCTCCAGGTAGCTCCCGCTTCAGGCGCACGAGTGAAGTCACCATCTTTGAGCTGCTCCAGGACCCGGGGATGGCCCCCTTCCCGTGCCTCAAGGGCGAAGCGTTCCCCAGCGCACCGTGAGGGGAGGCAGTGGTTTATTTAGAGCCCTGGCTCATCCTTGGACTTCATTCTGACTTTGCTTTTCCCAATTGGCCCGTGTCTTTTTTTGCTGTGCTGCAGGGGCTGGAAACAACAAGCCCCTGAAAGCTGTTAAGAGGATAAGAGATAGATAAGGAGATGGACGTAGCTTGACATGCTGTGGTGTGTTGGGATTGTCTCCCCAAGCTGAGCAAGGCTGGAGTGGGACGGTGCTTAAGAAGGTGATCTGAGGAAGTCTTCAAATACGCTCATGGATTAAGTTTATCTAGGATGCATTTCCCTGCGAGCACCGATCTAGTACCAGCTCAGTTGTGATGCTCTCAACATGGGTCTTTCTGATGGGGGGGAAGGTGGGCCTTCAGATTGGGCTGAAATGTGTAGCTGTGAAACACCAGACTTGATTATCACATTCTCAGTAGTTAAATGGTATTTCGGATGCAGCGGTAACTACTTAATTTCACGTCAGATATAACTTATTTTGCTTACAGCTATAGCTGTGAACAATTGCATGCTCTTTTTCACTATAGTACAGAGTATCTCAAACACAGTTGCATTTTGAACAGTGTATTTCTGTGAATGCTCAAAATCTTGCTTTTATTTTCTCTTAGTTCATGTTTTAGTGACTGCAAACACTGTGTATTTATATATAGGATTGCACGCACAGCAAATAATTAAAATGTCTTAGGGTTGTACAGGAGTTATAAGAGTTGCAGTTCATTTGTACAACAGAACCTGTAAAACTTCTTTTCTCTGAACTGTGCTTTTGTGCTAAGACTGGGGGGAAATGGGAGTAAGGCAGGGAGAAAACTGATCATAAAAGTTTAGGAGGAAGAGGAGGGCTGATTATGTTACTTAGAAAATGTACTAAAGTTGAAGGAGATTGAATGTTTAATCAATGCACACTCACACACAAATGAATAAAAGTTGCTAAAACACCAGTATTTTAAGTATTTCTTAACAGTGAGGGTGACAGAGCACTGGAACAGGCTGCCCAGAGAGGTTGTGGAGTCTCCTTCTCTGGAGATCTTCCAAACCTGCTTGGACGCAGTCCTGTGCCACGTGCTCTAGGTGACCCTGCGTGTGCAGGGGGTTGGACTAGATGACCTCTAGAGGTCCTTTCCAACCCTAAGCATTCTATGATTCTATGATTCTATGATTCTATGATTTTAGCTGTGTGTGTGTGCAAGGGATGTATAATCCAAGGGAGTCAGCACCATAGAGATGTGGCTGAAATTGTGAGTTTTACCACTGGTTGCAGAGCATCTGAACACAAGACATAGGAAAAAGTGGGGTACAGAGATTAGGAGCAGAAAAGTCTGAACTATATAATACTAATAAATTAATATTTCATTGTTTAATGAGGTTTTGGGTCTTTTGTGGGAGAAGTGCAGAGAAGTGTGTGTGTCAAGTTTTGTACAGCTTGTATTTCCTGAAAGTTGATAATTTCTTACTGGGCTTAATTTGAGTCCTGAAAATCCCATTACTATTTTTTTTTCCCAGATAACTTTTTTCCTTTTTTTTGTTCCAAGTGCACTTAAATATAAGAAGATACACCAGCTTAAGCAGTGCTGGACACAGTTATACTTTTCCTGCTATCATTTTTTTCTGTTTTTGGTGGCGGTTCTTTGATTTGTGGCTAAATAATCACTGAATAATTTGACTGAAGATGTCAACACTCGCACATGTCTCTTATTGTACTAATCCGTGCACATAGAGCTGCTGTAGTTTTGTTTATTGCAGTCTGTTTTGGAATTTAACAAACTAGCCTGTTTGCATGGAATGAGTCTTAATAAAAATAATTAAAGTACTAAAAGCACAGACAAGCAAAAAGCAGAGATGCCATTTGCAGGAATCAGTGGCGCTGCCCTTAGAGCTGACTTTCTAATGTTTGTTTTTTCTCCTGCAGAACCTACCTAAGCTGCCGGTTACCCGACCTGCAGAAAACAATGGGAGTGAATCGGCCTCCCCGCAGGTATCTGTGGCTTTGTGTGTGTTTCACTGCTATCTGTTCTTTGTATTCGCTTAGCCTAGGTGCCCAGTATGCAATGTGTATCTTTACACTGGAGTAGGGATGACCAAGTACTTCAGCATGTTATTACAACGATTTCCTATTAAGATTCACTAGGTGGTTCTCTCCCTGGGTGTGGTGCTCTTGAATGCAGTTGGGGATATGAAGAGCTATAGTTTATAGGGGCTCGTGAGGAGGATTTGCTGTCGTGGAAGAGACTGCCAGCCATGTGCTGGTGGTACCTCACGCTGGGTATGTGCACCAGATAAGGAGCACTCACCTTGCTTTCGGAGGGCGTATTGCTAGGAAGTTAATTTCTTCCTGAAGGAAAAGAACTGATCGGTTGGATAAAAGCTGTCGTCAGTGATAAATAAGTGTGGAGGTCATGAATACATGATTCAGAACGATTTTAAGTAGCAGGGCTGATATTAGCATCTATTCCTGTCCTGCGCGTAGTGTTGCAATGTTTGGTATGTTGGCAGCATAGTGCAGTAGTGCTTTAAAGTCTCTGCTGTGACATCTGTAGTGTGCAGTGCAGTAAAGGAACAGTACACAGTGCAGTTTTAGAACAAGGACTTTAATCGCATAAATCAATAGCTGCATTTTTTGTGAAAATGGTAAAGCCATTTAAAAAACAGAGACAAGGACCTTTTGAGATGGGATACTAAACAAGGCATTGTACCATGACTTTTACAGTAGATCTGTTCTCACAGTCAAAGGAAAATATTTTTGTGTCTTTGAGATAAATACAAGCTTCTGTTTAATACACTAGGAAGTGAGTCACTCTGGGACACGCAACTATGCTACAAACAGCTATAGATTATATTTTAGCTCTGTGTTCTCAGCTTTTTAATAGGGCTACGTAGAAATAAGTTATTTTTAAAAGTTTAAGTCAGAGCTGTAGTTCATTAAATTAAGCTGCTGTCTGAAATTTCCATCTGGTGGCTGCATGTGTTCGTCTCTTTGACTGGAAAGATGGTTCTTCTAAGGGAGTGGTAGCTGTGTGGTGCCGTGTGTATGCTGCCGTGTTACGTGACCATGGTTCTTTTGCCCAGGTCAGGTCTCTGTTTCCTTGGCTTTAGTTCACCTGTCTGCGCGAATTCTTGAAAAACAGCGCAAAAGAAATAAATTCCTTTGTGTTTTTTTGCAGCCAAGTGACACTCAGTCTTTTGCCCAGAGGCTTCAGCTCCGGGTTCCTTCAATGGAGTCGTTGTTTCGAAGCCCAGTGAGAGAGTCCCTTTTTCGCTCATCTTCCAAGGAGTCCCTGGGACGCTCCTCTTCAAGGGATTCCTTGAATCGGCTGGACTTGGACGCAGTTGGTCCTGCCTTCGACCCACCTTCTGACATCGAAAGTGAAACAGAAGAGTCCCTGGGAAACATGGAGAGCCTCAGCAAAGAGCAGCTCTTGCAGCAGTTGCGTAGGACAGAGCGCAACTTGGGCAGCTGTCGAGCAAAATACGCGGAGGTAGGCAATACTGTTACTGCCCCAGCGGAACGGGGAAAAGCACTTGAGGCTCACAGGTACTGCTGGCCGTGGGTAATCTTTGTTTTCCTATCCATTAGGAACAAATGGATCAACACAGAGCTAACAGGAAAGTTTAATGATTACTATAAGTCTAGGTAATTTGGGCCTAGATAAGCCAACTATTTTTCTGGTGATAAAAGTACAGAAATATTTTTCTTCTCTTTGTAAATACTTTGTGGGAGCAGTTTCCCCAGCCTGTGAAAGTGACTGCTGAAATCCTGTCCCAGCTCATAGAGTTCAGTACAGAGCTGAGCACAACTTGCAGTCGTGTCAGTAACTTTTACTTGGCTTCTGAAACCTGTTCTTGAAGACTTCCATTTATCTCATCTTCCATTTAATTCAAAGTGCAGTTGTCCATCTTTCACTGTATTTTAGCTCATGTCATCATTTCTGTAATAGATACTTTTTTAAAAGTCTATGTAAGCCGAGTGCTGCTTAAGCAAAAGTTCTTCAGTGTTTGTTTTTTTTTTTACTACAGTTTGATCAAGTCTTAACTTTTTTTCAAAAAAATTGAATGAGGGTTTCTTTAGCTCTTTTGATTTGAAAAAAAAATGCCTTGTTGGAGCTTGGGAGAAATACAATAAGAAATTAAGATTAAAAAAAAATCTCTTTGAAAATAGAATACAAAGTTGACACCTCAGTGATACAGTGGGAAAACATCCATAATTTTTATTTCCTTTTAAGTGCAAAATAAATATGATTTTGACATTAAGAGCTGCTTTAAATTCTCAAAATTTTGTTTCTCAATTGTGTTTGAAGTATGTTTTGATTTAGAAGTTTTGAAGTGTGGATTTCTTTTACTTTTTAATCAGTTTTGAAAAGGGTATCTTCTTGTTCCAAGTTGCAATTATGCAGTTCAACTTTGGACAGCTTATGCAATTGTGGTCATCTTTTTAATTAAACTAGATTGTGCAGTTACTCATGAACTTCCTTTGTCAAGTTACAATGAGAAATATTGTTCACTTCCAGCCAGTATTTGTCTCCTTGGGTATATGTAAATCACATGAACTGCGAACATTCAGTATTACACAAACTGTTTTTGCTAGACTTGCAAGTATATCTTTTAAATGTATTTTCATTTTAAAATTAACTTTAAGCTCCGTGGGGTATAACCTAATTGCTTTGTAATGTAGACTTTGTTTTTAAAGTATTTTTATAAATGGAAAAGCAAATATTGCACAAGATAAGTGCATATATATGTTTCTATCCGGGGACCTTGCTGAAGTGAAGTTAGAAAATATAGCGATATAACTAAGCAAATTGTGTTGACAGCTAGGAGTAGATGCATTATCATCATTATACTTGATGTTTATATTTCAGCTAGTGTCTGCCTATCAAGTTATCCAGCGAGAGAAGAAAAAGCTACAGGTAAGCATTAATTCATTCTGTTATTCGAGTGTTTTTCTGAATCCTAAAATGCATAGTGAATATACAGATTGGATTTTCAATATGTATTTTATGTATATATAATGAGCGTGTTTAAAATATAAATATAGCATGCATGTGCATGTATGTATATGTATAAGCAAACAGCCAAAAAAACCAATACAAGACCCTTAGCTGGGTCTACTATTTGTCTGTCCCAGTAACTGCAGGTTTGGTATTGTGTCCACAGAATTCGGGTGGTGTTTCAGTACCGCAGATGGTAATTTGTGATAGCACTTAAATATCCAGTTAGACTTGAGAGAGATGCAAATCATAAATTCTTGTGCTAAAAAAGCTTCTTTGTAAACTTATTTATAGTTGATATATAAAGTTGCATTTAATGCCCATGTATGTAAACATGTTTACTCTTCCTTTTTAAGGGCATTCTGAGTCAAAGCCAGGATAAAGCACTCCGCAGAATTGGAGAATTGAGAGAGGTAAGTGCATTTATTTGTTGAACTTTTATTTTACACCACGCAGAGTGAGGATTTTCTGTGTTTAGATTTTTATTGTTCACTTTCTCCAGAGAATCTATTAATTCTTTTTTTTTTTTTTTTTTTTTGGGGGGGAGTTCTTTTCATTTGTTTGTATTGGACTGTTTCTCTTGCACGTTTCTAAGAGCATTTCATAGTATTGACTGAGCTACTTTGTTGTTCCTTGTAAAGTAGGTAAAACTGTATGTGGTTCTCGCGGTGTTGTTGGCTCCAGCAGTGGAGGTGCATGTGTGATTGTTGCTCTTTTAGTATTGATATTTACTATTAATATTAGGTAAACATAAACACTTTTAAAAAAGATTCCAGTCTGCTTTTTTAGGACAAAAGTAATTTTTCAAATGAACTTTATAACTTAGATGAGAAATTGTTTCAGTGCATTTGCATCAGAGCTTGATCTCAGCAGAATCAGGTAAGTTGTGCTCTGATCCTTCCTCTCCTGAGGTTACAACAAAGTTGAAAGGAGACACTGCACTATATTTGGTGTTAACAGTAAGTGTGTTGTGTTGAGGCAGTCCTACGTACAAGTTAGAGGAGGGAGCAAGTTAAAGCAGCCAGTTCATTAATGCCAAATTAAAGTGAAGCAGCCGCATTTGCATCGCGTTGCCCAGCCCGGGGCCCGTGAGGGCCTTTGGGCACCGTCGCCACCACCCCCGCTGGGCACCACCACACGCCCGCCCTGCCGCTCCTGCCATCCCCCGCACAGCCAACGATCTGCAGAAACAGGGTTGCCACAAGCTGTAGCCTGGTGGTCCTCGCCCGTGTGGGGGTTGATCCGGGTAGGCCGACGTTTAATGCCACGGGATCGCATGTTGGCCCAGGTCCCGGCTCCTTCCTTCCCTCATGGAGGAGCCGTTCGGAGTCTGCCTCTGCCTGGGCGCTTTGCGTGGGCTGTAACCTCTCTGCCCACAGCGCCATGGAAGGGCAAAATCCCACGGTGTTAGGTCAGAATTGTTTTTTTTTCCATTTCCGTAAGGGGGTCAGGTATGAGAAACATGATCTTTAAGTCTATAGCCTCATGCTCTGGTAGATGGAGTTTTGCACTCACTGGTATTAGGTCAAATTTGGAAGATATATAGTCTAGAATTAAAACATTGTGGTTATAGGGTTGCCTTCCCCCCACACTGCTTTAATATCTTTTTTGATATACCTATATCTAATTATTGCTGTAACTGCGACTCATTACAGCATCTCCTACTTGAGAATTCCTTTTACTGTTAAGTAAAGACACACATATGCAAGGGTTTGAGCTTCTGTCATAGTCGATGTGTGTCACAGAGAGGGACAGATGAAAATATTTTAGTGTGAAAAAATGATGTTCTTTATAATAAATACTGTGGGTTTATAAGACTCTTATAAATCTAAGACTAAAATTAATGAAAAACCTCAAAAAATAATTCCTTGTTCTTTCAAAGCCTAAATATTATACTAAGACTAAAATTAATGAAAAACCTCAAACCTTGTTCTTTCCAAGCCTAAATATTATACCATAAAGTAAAACAGTCTTACAATGGAAATTAATCTACAAATTAAGCAGAGAGGTTTTCATTGTGGAAGCTAAAGTGATAGAAAAGAGATCACTCCCTGATCATTTGCTGTTGTTATTAGTTAATTTAGAAAACCCTTTTATTTGTCACACACTATTTTTCCTATAAATGTTTTGAGGAAGGCAAGTCTCTTGTAATAGGGCCAAGGGATCGGAGTAAGTTGACAGGGTGCAGGAGTCCCCGGAAATGAACGTTTCCTTTGCTTGCCTTCATTATTCCCATCAAAAGCAATTCTTCAGCAACAGAACAGCAGGTGTTCTATTTCTAAGTAGATGAGAATATGAAATCTAGACTTTTGCTGTTTTATTTTTGGTGTTTTAATTGATGTCATTATAATGCTGTGTGGAATGTTGTATAGTAAAAGCAATATGCATTTTATGGAAGTATTCTGGGGAAGTATTCATTAAACCACAATGATTTTTTTAATATTACTTCATAAAACCTAAGTTTTCTAAATTTCCTTTTTGGTTCTCATTTGAGAGACGTTTATTTATGATTCTCAGGAGCTCCAGATGGATCAACAAGCTAAGAAACATCTCCAGGAGGAATTTGATGCTTCCTTAGAAGAAAAGGATCAACTTATTAGTGTCCTACAAACTCAGGTAAAATATCTTACCGAAGAGGTGTTCTTTAAAACCGCTCCAATAATTAGGAATTTATTGATAAGTTATGATTATCGAGAAATTAAGTGGATCTTTGTGATAGTGAACACCTTTGTAATATGTCACTCTTAAATACACTTTTTTTTTATTTGTAATGTCTGTGTTATTAGGTACCTATTATCTGTTTAAGCTAAATTGCTTTGACCGACTGTATGTGTTTTGCTTAATTGGTGCTGGTTTCTTCACTCATGATGCTATTCTTACGGTAACTGAAAATGTAATTCTGGTTAAAAAATACTAGAATACTTAAAGATACTTTTTCCTTTCTCAGAGATATCAATTTTATTAATTATCTCTAGTTGTGAAGATGAAAACATGATGTACTTAAAATTCTTGTGTTTTTAATAAAAATAACATTCTGTTTAGGTATCGTTGCTGAAACAAAGGTTACAGAACGGCCAAATAGGTATTGAATTACCTGATCCAAATAGCCAATCTGAATCACAAATTCAAAGTCCAACAAAAGAAATCAGTGCAGAAAATACTATGGAACCAGGAAGTAATGGTAGGTACTGAGGCTTTTTCAAGAGATCTTGAATTTGTAACCACGACTCATGCTGTTGCAGCAGTGATGTATTTTTCTAGAGAGTGACAGTTTTTATCTGAAAACAGTGTAGTAGCTAAAAGTACAGGACAGCACTTTAAGATGCTGAATTTCCGTAAGAATTCAAATGTGATACATCTTGCCTTCAATAAGGATAATATTTCTGTAAGTATTGCTGTTGTCAGAGGCTTTTGCTATCTCTGCTGAATATTATTAGGTGGTTCTGTCCCCAAGTAAGCCAGGAACCATACCTAGATTTTTAGAGAGGTGACCAGTTGCTAGTGTCTTTACTTTTTCGTTTGCCTGGAAAAAAATAAAAGGCCATTGTCAGTTTGGAGATTCAGGCTATTGAATAATCTCTTAAGTGTGCCTCTGATCAGGAGTTTGAATTGTGGGACTTCCAGCGTTGTTTAAGTACAAGGAGTATTGCTGGTATATTACAAAAGTGTCATTCATTAGTGTCCTTTATGAAAGACAGGGTTTAGATTAAGGTGAACATGCATCTTGAAATGAGCTTTGGTCCATATCTGTTATGATAGGAATTTTCGGATGTTTGGGTAGGATATGGGTTTAGGTCAAAGATTTGTTTTAGTGTGATGTCTTTAACAGTGCTCAGGAAGAAAACGAGAAATAATATCAAATTCCCAGGAATCAGAGTTCTAGATTTTTCCTATGCTAGAGGCAGTATCTGGACTATAGCCTGCAAGAGCTACAGTCATGAACTTAACCTCTCTCAATTTCTCTATTCCTGTTTTCAGGATAGGTACTCTTACTGACTCCAGAGCATCAGGATAAAACACAAAAATATGAATATAAGTAAAATATTGCCTATATGCTAGTCATACGGAGCAGAGCAGAGCTCTGGGAGGTGACAAACTTGGCCTTTACCCTGCAATATGTAGCATGGCCAACTTGAATACTTTTGAATTACATCATGCCCAGCCCTGAGAAAACAGGAATCTGTCTGCTTGGCGCTTGAGAGCTGTGATTTGCTTTGCTTTGCACTTTTTCCTGCTTGTGAATATTCTGTCAATGGCAGCAGACAGGTTCATAAATCATGATAACTTTTCCGTTGCATAGAAAATGTCATTGAATAATAGTTTGCTTTTGCAGCTTGTATAATAATTGAGGTTTTGTAAATTCTCTGACCTTTCAGCAATGCTTTTGTAGACAAGTTCCTGTAGTGTTGTCTTGAGGCTTTCTGGCAAATTCTGGTTTGCCAGACCTTTCAAGTTAGTACTATGCATATTGTTTTTAAAATGAGCATTTTAAAATGTGAAATAAGTTTGTAAGTGTCTGTGCTCGGTGAAGTCCAAGGATTTTTGAAAAGCTGTCTGGAAAAAAGATTTTTCTTTTCTGATGAATTGTTTCATGGATGGCTCATGGTAACAGGTTCAGCTTCCCACTTTCTATAAGTAATAAATTAAGCTACATTTTTTGGTGACAAAGAGCTGAGAGAGAAAAATAGATATTTATTTGGGGTGAAAGATTGTATTTGCCGTTCTGTGTACATGCTTGTTTCTGGTTGGACGTGGAGTGCGATTCTAGTAGCTAGTGGAGGTTTTGCTGAGTTCACAAGACTGCTTTAGAGGGCTGTGTCACCCACGTTCACGCAGAGGGTAAGGCAGAGGATCTGCATTTTGAAAAAGCTGTGCGTATGCTTATGTTGGGTATGTTGTCCGCAGAGGGTAATGAAGATCCTGTGAAAACACTGGAAACTCTGAATCAGAGGGTGAAGCGCCAAGAGAACCTGCTGCAACGTTGCAAAGAGCTGATTCGGTCACACAAAGAGCGCTCTGCCCAGCTAACCAACGAGAAGGAGGCTCTTCAGGAGCAGCTGGATGAGAGACTTCAGGAACTAGAGAAAATGAAGGTATGGGAAAAACCCTAACCTTTTCATGGGCAGCTACTAATAACCTTCTTAATGGATATCAGAAATAAAGTAGCTACAGGAAGTTGGAGGGACAGGTAGGCAAAGGCCATTGTGACACACAGAGAAAATAAGAAACCTGAAAATGGATCAGAACTAAACCTTTAAGACAGATACTGAAAGAGGCATCAATTCTACAAGACACAAAAGGACATGGAAGTGGGGGATAAAGTGTACTGAAGATAGGGTAAAGATTAAGGATAATGCAGGTGCAGTGCCAAAACTAAATTAGTATTTATCTCAGTTTTCATTTTAAGGCTGTTAGTGTTGAGCACAGAATAAAAGTATGGGGCTGGCAATACAGGAAATATGGAAACATACATACTCAGCTGTAGTTCTTGCAGTAAGATTCGCTCCTCCCTCTTGGTCTGTGAGCACTAGTCTAGTTCAGGAAGCTAGAGCTCAGGAAGACACAAGTATTTTAAGATCTTTCCCCAGCCCAAGAACACTAGTGAGCAGCTGCAGTGTTGCATTGCTGAGATCCCTTTGTAAGCCAATATCCAGGTAATAGAGCAGATGCCTGAGACAGGATTATTGCCCATTTTACTGTAGCAGCACTGAGATCCATGGGAGAACTTGTGGAGGCTGTTATGTTGCCTTCATTTGTGTGAATTATGGGGGAGGCTGTGAGGCCGCCTAGTACTGGGAGATTTAGAAGCAATTTACAGCCATCCACTTTGATTTCCCTGGGCTTTACAGCTCTGCCTCTGTGGCATAGTGCAGAACCTCATTCCTAACCTGTTTCATGTTTGTGATGTAATGATGGATATGTTGGTGTGTGCCAATCTAGGAGTGATTCTGTATAAGATTAAAACCCAAGCTGCTTATCAGAAAAGGGTATTTCCGTAAAGTTGGCCACACTTTAATCCTTTTTTTTTGTTTTTGGTGGGGGGGTTCTTTTTTAGGAGCTTCATATGGCTGAGAAGACTAAATTGATTACACAGTTACGTGATGCAAAGAATTTGATTGAACAGCTAGAACAAGATAAGGTAAACAGGGAAGTTTTTTTTTTTTAGATTTAACTCTATAGTTTTGGAAGAAGTTTTGTAAAAGCTCAAAGTATCTGACTTACTGATATTAAAATATCACCTTAGTCATCTCGTTTGACTTGGTTATGTTTCATATTTAACGACCAAATCATTTAAGCTACCCTAGGATTTTCCTGTATGGATGCTTTAGTGTATTTGACTGTTAGTCCATAATTAATACTGCAAGAATATATTATTTAGGACATGATTTTAGAAGGCCTGGTGATTAGCAGACTAGCCTAATTGCTGCTGGATATGCAGTTGCCTTGATAGGGGATTAAACTCTGATGGAGTTAAGATATAAAATAGTTAAAAAGTGTAAGTGCCTGTAGTTTCTTAAGAATGAGAATAATTTTTGTTCCTTATGGGTTTTTCTGTTACACTTTTGGCGCCTAAGTTCCTTCTGATGCTGTAATATGCAAGAAGACTAATACCCATCATATGTGTGTGTTCTCTAGGGAGAAGTGTACACACTAGAATGCTTTTAGTTTGGGGTTGTTTACAGAACACATATTTTAAACAGAAGTACCAGTCACATATTTTAAACAGAAGTACCAGTACGGGAAAGTTTCTGATTGTTCTGCATTCCTGGAAGAGTTCTTTTTGCCACTAGATGAGTTTTGAATCTCTTCAAAAAAAATCCCCACATTTTCATCTTCTGCTTATTAACTTTTCATGTTTTGTAACATCGAAAATTAGCATGATGTCTGCTATTGTAATAGTAGGCTAAACTTTATTTCTGCAGAGTATGGTGTCTTGGCTTGAAATTGTTTTTGGTGTGTGTTATAGATTTTTGTTAAAACTTTTTTAGCTGTTTACCATAAGGACCTTTTCCATAGGGCATGGTGATTGCAGAGACAAAGCGACAAATGCATGAAACTTTGGAAATGAAAGAGGAGGAGATTGCCCAGCTGCGTTCTCGGATCAAACAAATAACTACCAAAGGCGAGGAGTTAAAAGAACAGAAAGAAAAGTCTGAAAAAGCTGGTAAGAAATTCTGGAGATTATTAGCTTTCACATTTGAAAATAGAAAAGCTTCAGCATGGTCTTTTGCACCCTTTCATCAGTTGTTGTTTGGAATGGATGTTAAAACATGCCCCCTTTTTCCTAGTGTGCTGCCTATCACTCTTGCTAACATCATTACTAACTTCATTTCTGGTCTGCAGAGGTTGGGGAGATTTTTTGTCTGTTTTGTGTTATAGTCTAGAGATATTGATTCAACAGAGATCCTGTTTATAGGATTAAAGATTGCTATAGTTTCATGCCTGTATCATTTGAGGAAGAAAACTCAAGAGATGAGTTTTTATAAATTGTCATCAGAATATCCTATACTTTATACAGAGGGCATGGCAGTAAGTGTATGGAAGTTTGTGAAGAAGTAGAAACAGTAGCAGGTGTTACTACTGTAATGAGCTTTTTCTTTCAGTAATCATAAGGGAAATATATCTGATTTCTTTGTGGCCAACCAGCAGTGATTTAATTGCTTCAGGCTTGGAACTTGAGTAGTTAGGTAGTTACACACTACCTTGCTCTTGTTAGAAATTAGAGCACATATTAATTATGTGTGCCAGCGGTTCTCCTTTGGCTTGAAACTAAGTTAAAAGGCCAAACTTTTTTTTTTTTAACATAGTTATAGAGCAAAGCAGTTTCCATTATCAAAGTTCTTAACAAAGAATTTTGTTTGATCTCAGAAGTATTTACATTTTGGCAGAAGCTAAGCTGTGCTTAGTTTATGTAAAATATGCATTATGCGTATTAGGTCTCTCAAAAGTGATGAAAAGTGCTAACAATACATTTCATAGCAGCTCATTTTAAATCTATATAAATTTAAGTTAGAACTTTGAATTTTGAAGATTAATTTATCTGTGCAGAATATTATGCTGTAATACACTAAAACAGGTTGAACATCCAAAATCAGCAAAGGGAAAAAAATACACAAAGCAGTAAGTGGTCTGCCAGCAGGCATTTGAAAAATTCATGAAACAACAAACACTTTACTTAGTTACTCTTTTCCCCCACCCTTTCAGACTGCATGTCTATTTTTTAGTTATGGAAACCCAGTTATCAGCATCAATCTTCAGCTGAAGTTAGATTTTTGTCTTTTTTTTTTTAAAGGCTAGAAATATTTTCTTTGTAATATTTTCCTTTTAAAATTTTCTAAAGAATATTTTAAGATTTCTGTAGATATGGAGTGATTATCATAGCTGCCTGAAATACAGAATTTGTTGAAGCTTTAGAAACGTCTAATTATGGTCTAATATTTGCCCACTTTAGTACAGTAATTTCCTCTGGCTCAATGCATAGCCTGAATCTGAAAATGGGTTAGCAATGATGCTCTGGAGAAATTAACAGTTATTGTAGTAACAGGTAATATAACTTGTGAATAACATATTGAGCATACAGCACTGCAGAGGGGAGAGTTGTGTGTTGAGTGTGTTCTCTCTTTTTATTAAGGTAATATTTAGTATTATCTTAATTTATTATATTATTAAGGTAGTATTTATTATTTTAGTAATTTGATGTTGCCTCAGCATCTACTTTACCTTTGAGTGCATTTATTCATTAAACATTTAACCACTGGAAAATTACTTAATGCTACTTCTAAAATAGACAGGGTTATAATCTATTCTAAATCTAATCTAAAGGTAATTTATATCACCTTTTCTTTCCTGTTATTTCATTGGCCTTATGCATACTGGAGAATTGTGATGTACAATTGAAATATGGTTTGAAACAGTCTAGCTAAATTGTACTGTCCTTTGAGAGAACCGTCAGGAATACTGGGGTAGCCTGAAATTACTCCTGGCCTCTTCTTTTTACCAGTTTTAACAGTCAGGCAGTTTTATAGATTTGTGGACTGTGTATTTAAAATGCTGTTTCTTGCCTACTTAACATGAGAGGTTTTTCACCACATTATTGTTAAATTGGTGAATGTCTTTAATTCTAATGTTACTTATTTTACTATATTCTTTGGAATACTATATTCGTAGAAATGTTGATTTAATTTAAATTACGGTATAGATAAGGGTAAAGATGACATAGCTAGTGTGTGCTTTATCATCATGCTACCTTGTAGGTTTAAAAGTAGTGTATTTTGTTTCTGCTTCATATTTTTAACTTGCCTAGAATTGCATGTCTGGCTTCTTTAGGGGGTGAAATACACCCGCATTTGATTTAATACAAGTAAGTATTGTGATAAGTCAGTGTTACATTTTTTTTGTGAGAAAAGTAGTGAAAAGGCTTACTTTGTACGTGTTGCATAAAGTGTAACTTAGTCTCCCAAGCTGATGATCTTGCAGTTCAGTTTTTTGCAGTTAAAGGTACATTATATTGAAATCTCACAAAGCATCTTGTTTTTGTGCATCCACACATGCCAATAAGTGAATCATGGTGCCTTTCCCAAGCCTTGTATGAACAGGACTGGGGTAAGGGCTCGTCTTTCTTGCATCACACATTGAAGTGCTTTGCCCAGGCTCTAAAAAGTAAATTCTGTGCTTCTCAGGCGATAGCAGTTTTTGTCTTGAAGTAACTGTAGCTCCCTTTTTGTCCTTTTATTGCTTTGCAGTGTGTGTATACTATTTATATTTCACTTCAACAGAGCTATTTATAAGATTTCTAAATTTACTGTTAAAATGAAGTTTGCTACCCAAAATGCATGGCATGAATCCTGCCTGACTTCTCAGGATATATGCTACCTATACAGGTATCTTTATTCCATAGAATTAAAACAGAAAAAGCCTTCAGAAAGCAAATCCATATTGCTTCACTCAGCCATTCCTTGTCAGTGGTGTTTCTGTGGCCAGCTTAGCTGTTGCTTTACCACCTCTGCAGAGCACCAACTCTCCGGGCCTCGCCTGTACATTTAACCAAACCCACCTAGATGCACAAAGCAACCTCAGGGAGCCAGCTCAAACCCTTGTGTCTCAGGCTGCTTTTTGGCCGTCAGCAGGAGAACCCAAAACCCCTGCGGGCAGCGGAGACCTCCGAGAGAGCCGCCGCTTTCGCAGCGGCGTGCGGAAAGCGGGCGGCTTTTCTGGTACACATGGCCTGAATTCGGCTCAGGCTCCTGACAGTTAATTCGTCTGCTGGAAGATTTCCTGTCCGGCTGCTTCCTCAGCTCAGCGGGCTTTGGAAAGACTTTCCTGGGGTTTCCTTAGGGCGCTTGCTAGCGCTTCCCTTCTGCTGGAGTGCGGTCTGGAGGGTTCACCTAATCGGTGCTTCAATTTAAGGGATTTTTTCTCAACAGTAGGGATGCTAGTGGGCCCTTTTGGATCCAGAAGAGACATATTTTAATAAAACACAGGCTTTTATTCCAGGCTTTCATCCACAGGAGAATTAAAAGCTTCCACAGACACGACATGTAGTCCATGTTCTGATTGCTTTGAAGGGATTGTGGCTACGGGGAAGGACCATTTTCACCCTCTGTTGGTTTGAAACACGCTTGTGCCATGCCACGCCGGGACTAACCGCGGGGACTGACCGCGTGGTGCCTCGCTGAAGTGCCTGAGACGCATATAATTTAACTTTTGGAGAGACGAGCGTGTTTGTGTGAAGTGTGGCCTCCCTGCGCTGTCTGTCGTGTGTCCTCGCTGCCTTGCCGTCCTCTCCACCAGCTTCTGCTTCGCTTGTGGCTTCATTTGGAAAGCCAAGTGCATGGGGAAACGTGGGACGCGCTTACAAAAGAGCTTCTACTTGCAGGTTTTAGCTTGGATTCTCTGCTGGGGAAAAGCCTGCGCTTTCCTTGGCGTGGAGACGGGGCGAGCGGGGGGTGCCCGTCTCCATCCGCACAGTGCGGGCCGCATCCGGCGGGGAATCGCGCGGGGCCCCGCGGAGCCCGGCTGCCTCCTGCTCGACGCCGTGGTGCCCGCGCACACTGTGTTCACACTGTGCTTTTTCCGTTCGCAATCGTCTCTAGGGTTCTTAACCTTTTATAAGGAGCTTTGGGCTTTGTTGTTTAAGGAGGATGGGGACCGCAAAGCTACATACGTTAACGTGCCTCAATACCGTGCGGGGCAGAAAACACCCGTTAGTGTGGGGAATTAAGTTACACCAAAGAGCAGTATTTGCAGCCTTGTCTCAAAAGTGTCGACTGTGGTTAAGAGCTTCGGTTTCAAATGTTATCAGAAGGTTTTGAATGGAAATTATTTTTGCTCTTCAAATTCCTGCCCGCACGCCATTAAAATGGCTGTTCATATTTATTTACCAAAAATACCCGGGATTTTAAGAGTTCCTGTGAATGCCTACTAAGAGGTGGTGGATCCAGGGAGGCTAGAAAGGGTATACCTATTCCAATTTTCTTTCTGGGAGAGGATTAAGTGGAAGAAAAGCTAACATACCTGCGTTTAAATAACATATTCACCCTGCTTCTAGACTAGTACCCTGCTAGTCCAAAGTATTGGTGAAGTATAGTTTTGTTTTTTGTGTATGTTCTGATAAATCAGAGAGTTTTGATGTTTGCACTCTGATTTTGAATCTTACAGAAGTGTGTCCCCGTTTTTTTTTTTCCTGCAAAAAATTAACCACACAGTAGACTGCTTTAAGACTGGATTTTCTTTTGATAGGCAGCCAAGGTTTCCATGTTCCTGAGGTACATAGGGATGAGGGATCAAATTCTAGGGCTGTGTAAATCCAGGCTGATTCTGCCATCGGTTCAGTGAGAAACTTGGGTGCTGTTACTGAGTAGTAATAATAATAACAACAACAATAATAGTAATACAGCACCCACACAAATTGTTTTCTTCACCTAACCGATCGTCTGTAAAGGAAGAAAAGTTAGAATACTTTGGCCTATAATAAGAAGCAGTTGTAGCATTATTTCTCCTGCTTCTCCTAAGTTAAAATGAGTTCCAGCAGACCTGTGCACGTTGTACAAATGTATTTAACAATTTTATTACTTCATCCTGAGTGTTATCTTTGAAACATGCAATAGGTATTCAAGCTTTTTGAGAGCAAACATAAGTTTTTTGTTCTCATGCTTTATTGCAAAGTTTAGAAGCACCAGGGCAGTCTCTTCGGATTGTTTTGAGGGTAGTTAGTATTAAAAATAAATAGAGAAATGGTGCAATTAGCTAAAAGCTATCAGTACGGACTCCACCAAGCCAACAGTTCTAAAGAGAAGTTCCTTCAGGTTGTACTCTTCAGATGGGAGACCCATAGGTAAATAAAATGCTCTGTACAAATACATCGGTATTTATTTAGGAAGAACTCCTTTGGAATTTGGTAAAAGCCGTCTTGTGTTACGGTCAGCCTTGGTTTGTGCCTACTCTTATCTAATTTTAGGGGAAGAAGATTTGAGAATTGCCGTCTTGTCATGCAGCTTTTTTTTTTTTATGTGTATGTTCTTCAGACACATACAGCCAGAAGAAGAGCCATAGTTTTATTTTTATGGTTTATATTTTATTGTTAATATAGGGGAAGGAATAGGAACGATAGAATGTATTGGATTCTGAAAGTAACCAAAGGATATGCAGCAGCTTGTGAGATCTCTTGCCTATCTAGATAATAAAGCCAAGTGAATTCTTGATGGATTTTTGGGTTCATTCTGGTGTTAGGTGTGTAACTTGCAGTTATGGGGAAGCTGTGTACCTGTATCAAGAAGCACAGCTATTTCTTGACTGTCACATATCTTTTTTATTTTTTCTTTGCAGCTTTTGAAGAGCTTGAGAAGGCTCTAAGTATTGCCCAAAAGACAGAGGAAGCACGGAAAAAATTGCAGGCAGAAATGGATGAAAAAATCAAAGCAGTAGAAAAGGCAAGTGAAGAAGAGAGGGTAAATCTTCAACAGGAGTTAACCAGAGTGAAACAAGAGGTGGTTGAGATTATGAAGGTAAAAGCTGAAACTCATTCTGTTTTATTGGCTTTAATCTAATCATTCAGTAACAGCTAAAACTATAGTTGTAAACTACATTAGTTTATCAGAACTTTTAAAAAATGTTGTTACTTAAAAGGTTCTGGAAATTTAAATTTACTTAAAGCTGAAGATGGTATAGAAAATTCTCTAGATGGATATTTTTGCTAAATATTTTAAATCGGCGTGTTAAAGACTTTGTAAAATGAAAAATATTGTTTTAAGTTTCAAAGTGTTTAATAAAATTATTTATTAAAAGTGAAGAGAAACCTTAAAAGCAGTCAGTATACAGGACTATCAACATTTGAACTTCTGGCTTGTGAAACTTGTAAGAACAGAAAGAAAAGCTACAGGCCAAAGTCTTCAGTGAAACTGAATTCAGCTTTGTGGAAGAGTGTTTAGAAAATGTGGTATTTTCTGTGGAAGACTTGAGAAAGAAGATAAATGGCTTAAGGCTTGTAGGTAACATCTGATAGGGCTTAATAGTAAGCCTATTTAGTCATTGTTACTCATCTAAAGGAAACAAAAGGACAATCTTGGTGTCCCTTATGGTTGCATTGCCTTTCTTACAACAAAATAAGAGTGTTTTCTTATTATTCAGTATTTTGAGAGTGAGTTCTTTTTGACTTTGATTCACAGAAGTCTTCAGAAGAGCGTGTTGCTGAACTAGAAAAATTCCATAAAAAAGAAATGGCTACCAAAGATCAGGAGCTAAATGAGAGATTGCAGGCCCAAGAAAAGGAGTTCCAGGAGCAGATGAAGGCAGCTCTTGTAAGCATCTCTAAAATGTGTAGAAAGTCACTTCGATAAGTATGAGGTGGGACTAGATATTTCTTGGTGGTATGGTAATTTCACGTCTCTTTCTCACCCCATTCCACAGTTGGAGTCCATTCAAAGATAGAGGTCCCCTCCATAAGTCAAGATGCTCAGAGGCCTCAGCAGCACAAAAGGAAATCAGTTGTAGTGCTTTAGACTGAATAGTGATAAATAATCACCGTAGTTGTCCACTGACAGTTGTGAATTGTGGAAACTTTGTTTTTTAAACTACCTTTGTATTAGATTTCGAGTTTCCCTCTCTGGATCACTGGAGATTGGTTGCAGCAACTAGAAAAAAATCGGTGGTGTTACCAGAAGGTGCTCATCCTATTGACTAGTTGTTGTGCCTTAATTCAGGTGGTCAGGGGTGTGTGTTCATTTTTTTTTTTTGACTTTGGGGAGTCATTTTGTTCTAGATCAGGCTTGCAGGGACCATTAGGGTTCTTTGTCCTTCTTTGTAACCTGTAGCTTGCTTGAGATCGTCAGGCAATTTTACCTAACAGACATTAGATATTCTTTTGGGCTCAAGATCTCTGTGGTGGTTGGCTGTAGCTAGAACTGCATGACCCTGATAGTTCCTTTCTCGTGATATTCTTTTGCCTATTTTTAAGGTTATTTTTAATTATAAGGGATAGAAACTTAAAAATAGATTGTTAAATAGAATGAAGTGAGGGTAGATCTTTACTCCTCTAAGGAGTACAGTAAGGAATTGCTTTCAATTAATAGTGGTAATCCAATCCAAAATGAAATAATGAGTAGCTTTATGTTGCTCATAGAAAGAAGAGTATAAGTCTTATGGGTGAAAAGAAAAAGTGGCTATCATTTGCAATAGTTTTACTTTCACAAATGTAATACCAATTGTGTGTATGTGGAGAAAATACAGAGGATTAGTGTATATCTCCTGTTAACTGCTTTGTAAATATCCCATTATCCTGCTTTAAAAGGTGTCATAACTCTACTTTGATGTTTTACTCATAATTTTTTTAACACAGGAAAAAAATCAAAGCGAGTGTTTAAAAACTCTGCAAGAACAAGAGCAACAGGAAGCCCTTGCCTTAGAAGAATTAGAGCTGCAGAAAAAAGCAATACAGGCAGAGTGTGACAAGAAACTTCAGGAAATACATCAGGAAGTAGAGGCTTGTAGAACTGTGAGTAAAGCTTCTGAGAGAGAGACGTTTTTTAAGAATTCTGTTTATATTTGACAGGTTTACAATTACTGTGTTTTTTTTGTGATTGGGTTTGTATGGAAACAAGTCTTGCAATGCTTTTTGCAGTGACAGAAATTAATACACTGTAGTAGTATACTGTCAGCCCCTAGATTTTTACATGATCAGACGACAAAATATATACATGTATTTGATTTGTGCAAGTTATAGGAGATGTGTTCATATCCACGTGCTTAGTTTTATTAAGACTTTAATCTTCTACCTTGTGGATATTGCTACCATGCAAACACTTACAAGAATACTTGAGTAAGTAGAAAATTTGCTTAATTTTCGAAGGATCTTTTGCTTTGTCACAAGCAAGATTTTATTACTTGCTAATAGAACCATTTATTTTACTCAACCACTTCCAAATATTGGTTTGAAATTTTGGCTGTGGAAGAGTTTTAACATTAAAGCAGCAATCTCGTGTGAGGTGCAATTGAGGTAGATTTGTAGATATGTATAAAGGCCAATAATTGTTCTTACAAAATTTCCTGTGCATTATTTTGTTTTAATTAGTTTAATTCTTTCCAGGTTTTTATTATATCTGTTTGCCATGCAAAGAAATATAAAATTTTAATTAGCTCAAGGAAGCAACATTAAAAACTTACTAGTCAAATGAAAAGCATATATAAAAAGTTGGTATTCATTGTAAGTAATAGAATATATGACTTATAATTGCATTTGCAATTTTTATTATGAACATTTTTTTCCTAATTTGATCAGTTCTTTGCATTTTGAGTATTCATGGTTTTTTAAAAACTTTATTCTTTAACAGAGGATTCTTGAATTGGAAAGCTCTCTTGCAATGTATTCACAAGATGACGGAAAACAAGCAGGGGAATTAAGCACTCTGATGGAGTCTGAAAAAACCCAGCATGCTAAGGAAATCAATGCGATGGTTGAAAAACACAAGGAAGAATTAGAAAATGTGAAACAGCACCAGGAAAAGCTTTGGACAGAAAAACTTCAAATCCTAAAGCAACAACACATAACTGAAGTAGAAAAAATGAGAGAGAGACAAGAAGAAGAAATAGATGCAATACTGAAAGAGAAAGAAACAGTTTTCCGTGCACACATAGAAGAGATGAATGAAAAAACATTAGAAAAACTTGACGTGAAACAAACAGAGCTGGAAGCACTGTCTTCTGAACTGTCAGAGGCACTAAAAATACGCTATGATTTAGAACAAGAGCTCTCAGAATTGAAAAGTAAAGTAAGTGAAGCAAAGCAAGAATCAGAAGCAAAGTTGGAAGAACAAAGGAACCAGCACAAGGAAGAAGTCGAAATGATGTTAAAAGAGCATGCAACTTCTATTCAAGGAGTCGAGAAGGTACTCAAAGAAGAACTGAACCAACTCAAGCAGTTGTTGGAGGAAAAAGAGAGAGATTTGGAGAAAGTAAAAGCACATGAACAGAAATTAAATGAATCTGTGGAAAGATCTGAAAGTGAACTTGTCCAAATGTCTGCAAAGCTAGAGGAGCTCTCTCAGTCCCATCAGAGTACCTCTAGTGAGCAGGCAAAGAATTATGAAGAGGAACTAGCGAAGCTGCAGCAAAAACTGACAAGTGTGGAAAGTGAAAAAATGCAACTAAGTGACCAGATAGTAAAAACTGAGTCCCAGCTGAATGAAGTTAAGAATGAATTAGAATTATACATCTCTCAGGTACGTGACCTGAAACAGCATCTGAAAGAGCAGAGCAATGAAAATAAACAAAAAGTAAACTCTCTAACACAACAGTATGAATCTCAATTGAAGGATCTAGAAAAAGAGGCTCATCAGACAAAGAAGAGTCTGTCTGAGAAGGAAGATGAAATAGAACACATGAAAAAGTTACAGAATGGACAAATGGAAGAGCTCAAACAGAACTTGTCAGCCAAAGAGGAGAGAATTCGTGCTTTACAAGGAGAATATGAAAATAAATTGAAACATCAAGAAAACAAGATGGAAAAAGTTAAGCAGAGAGCAAAAGAGATGCAGGAGACTTTCAAGAAGAAACTTACTGAGCAGGAAGCTAAACTAAAAAAAGAACTTGAAAACAAGCAGTTGGAATTCAGTCAGAAAGAGAGCGAGTTCAATGCTAAAATATTGGAAATGGCACATGCCAGCTCAGCTGGAATCAGTGATGCTGTGTCAAAATTGGAATCCAATCAGAAAGAGCAATTAGAAAGTCTTGCTAAGGCTCACAGGAAGGAATTAGAAGAAATCACCCAGATTTGGGAAAAGAAACTCAATCAGCAGATTGAAGAGCTGCAGGAAAAACATGAAATGGAACTGCAAGAGAAACAGCAGGAAGTTGGAGACCTGAAGCAGAAACTTGCCACCCTCAATGTGGAGAATGAGGGCTCCAGAACTGAAATAACCCACCTGAAGGAAGAACAGTTGAAGAGGGAGGAGGCCCTGAAGGAAGTGCAAGAACAGCTAAAGCAGTCATTGGCTAAGTTAGATGTTTTGTCAAGTAGTGAAAGTGACCTGAAAACACAGCTCAAAAAACTGGAAGGAGATGTTAAACAGTGTGAGAAAGACCGCTCAGTACTTCAGGAACAGCTTAGCAGCCAGAAAGCAGTAGAAGAAAAGGACAAAGCTAAGATTACTGAGCTTACAGATACGCTGAAAACACTTGAGGAGAAAGTCCAAACTATGCAGTCTTCTCAGTGTAAAGATCATGAAAATTATGAGAAAAAACTAGAGGTGATTCAACTGAAAGAACGCGAGTTTCAGAGGTTGTCAGAAGAACTCATAGCACAGCTAGATACTTACTGTAAGAATGCTGAAGCTCTATTACAAACAAAAAGCAATGAATTAATCGAAAAATGTAATGAGAAAATCAACAGGGTAACATGCAAAATCATGGATTGTGAACACCGAACCACAAAAATTAAAGAAGCAGTGTTAATTAAAAAGGGTAAGATTCCTGAACTAGAAGCTCAGCTTAAAGAAGTAACCGAGCATCACTCTGCTGTAAGCAGTTCTTTGCAAAAGTCAATGCAACAGCTGCAAGAGAAAGACAATTTAATTACGTCCCTGAGAGTTGACATTGAAGGACTTGTAACAGAAAAGGAGCAACTGCAAAAAGAAGGAGGGCATCAGCAGCAAGCAGCATCAGAGAAAGAAACTTGCATAACACAGCTGAGGAAAGAGTTATCAGAAAATATCAATGCTGTCACCTCAATGAAGGAAGAACTTCAGGAAAAAGAATCTGAAATCTCTGCTCTCAACAAAACAGTTAATGATCTTAATGCTAGACTTGAAAACATGGTGAGTTTAACTGAGAAAGAAGCAGCTATGTCTCTGTTACGTGAAGAGCATCAGAAGGATCAGGTGCAGTTGTTAAACCAGGTGCAGGAGTTATCGTCCAGGGTTGAGGCTCTGAGTGAAGAGAAAGCATCAGCGCTTGAGCAGGCAGACCACTGGATGACCAAGCTGTCAGAGTGGAAGAAGAAAGCTCAAACAAGGTTTACACAAAATCACGATACTATAAAGGATTTGCAGAGCAAACTTGAGCTAAACAATACGCAGGCCAGTAAAAAAGATGATGAGCTGAATAAACTGAAAGAGGAGCTGGCTAAGCAAAGGGAGAATCTGGATAGTTTACGAAGTACTTTGGAACAGAAGCAGAGCCAGAGAGAAAAGCAAGAGAGCGAGTTGAATGCAGAGTTAAAAATCCAAGCAGCAAGAATTGCTGAGCTAGAAGAACACATTGCTCAGAAAACTTCAGAAAACAATTCCTTGATGGAGGAACTTAAAACACGTAATGAGCAAAAAGTCACAGAGCAAAAGGAGATAGCCTTGCAACTTCAGCAGGCAGAGAAGGTGGCTTTTGAAAAGGACAATAGGTTTAAGGAGGCTGAAGAAAAAGTGCTTAATCTTGAAAAGAAAGTAGATTCACTGAAGGCTGAGTTTGAGGCAAAGGAAAGGGAATTTGAAGAAATTAAAGCAGCGATGCTTAAAAGCAAAGAGGAAGAAATGAAAAGACTAGAAGAGAGACTGAATGCAGAAAACAGCACAAAGTTATCAGATCTGAAAAAGAAGGCAGAGCAAAAAGTTGGTTCTATTAAAAAGCAACTGATGTCTCAAATGGAAGAAAAGGAACAGCAACTTAAGCAAGAAAGAGAAAATCAGTTAAGAGACTTGGAACAAAAAGTGCAGGAAAGAGAAGCCAAAATTGAGTCCTTGGAAGAAGAAATCAGGTCAACAAGAAACGCCACAGAATTAGAGGAAGAAATGCTGCAGAAGGTAGAGAGTGTAAGAACTGCCGTAGAACAAGAAAAGACTAAAATGCTTGAGAGTGTCCAACAGACATATGAAGAGAAAATACATGTATTAGAGAAGGACCTATCTGAAAAAGATGAATTGTTGCAGAAGTATGAAAAGGAGCAGAGAGAGAGTAATGATTCTCATCTAGAACTGCAAAGCGAACAGGAAAAACTCTTCCAAAAACTGGGATGTGTCGAGAAGAGACTTCATGAGGAGCAATGTATGACTGAAAGCCTCCGGAAAGAACTTGAGGAGCAAACTAAAAAATACTCAGTGTTAGTGGATGAGCATGGTCGTTGCAGTGGTGAGTTAGCAAGTAATAGGGAGGAATTAAAAGCTAAGGAGCAAAAACATCTTGATATGGAGAATATAATTGGAGATTGCCAGAAAAGGTTGCAGGAAAAGGAGGCGGTCAGTCAGTCTTTAGAAGAGAAGATAAGAGAGCTGGAAAATAATCTAATGAAGGAAAACGAAGTGCACAAGACTGAGATGGAAGAGAGGAGCTTGAGATATGAAGAAAACCTTAAAAGTTTACAGCAACAGTTGGATGAAAGGAATGACCGCCTGAAAGCTTTCGAAGGAAATGCTGCAGAAAAGGCTAACTCTGATTTGGAGCTGCAAAAGTTACTGGGTGATATGCAGGCCCAGCAGAAGGACTTGCAAACTAAACTGGAAGAGACTGAAAAGGAGAAACAGAAGCTGCGCAAGGATGTGAATAATCTTAAAAGGAGTCCTTAGAAGAGATGGAGGAGAAGATCAGGTAATTTTTTCTCCTTGTCTTGTTATGATGCTTTGCTTTGTTTTTAGCCACTTCAATCTGAAGATGAGTCCTCTTTGTCCTCTTTTTGAAACTAAGATTGTAATGATGAAAAAACAACTGGAATATATTTTTCTATGATTTTGTAAATAATCTCGTTTAAAAAGAAACAGCAAGAAAAGAACAGTTTGAAACTAGGACTTCATTCATGACCATGTAAAACAGTACTTGAGTCATAAGTTTCTTCTTTTTGTTTTTCCTCTCCAAAATATTATATATTGTTCTTAATTTGCTGTGCAGTTGCTTAACATGCTGTAGTAGTCTTGGTCATTTTCTGTATTGCCATAATAAATAAATTATTTTTTTCCTCAAGCAGGAAATGAAATTTATTAGAAGTTAGTATTGGGTTTGTTAAGTTAGTGTCGTGTCAGACAAGTGCAATCGAGAGTTTCTCATATGTAGTACAAAAAATACGGTAGGCTGTTCAGAGCTTGAAGAGGTTATCAAGCAAGCAATTCTCTAAAATTTTCACATTTATTCCTTACTTTCTATTCTTCATTTTTTATTTTTTTTAAATGAAACACCTGTGTCTTCTAGGTGACTTTGATATGAGGAAGGAGGGAGGCAGGGAGTTGGGCAAATGGACAAAAATTCCACAGGATTCAAAAAATAGTACATCCTTCAAACCCAGCCCATTCTAAAATAGTTTTGGAAAAATTTCCAGATCTTCTACCTTCCTAAACTGTTCTCAGACTGTCTTTAAACGTGTTTATTTCCTCAGTGTATTTCTTGATATTTTGTACAGATGTGAACAAGAAGACATTGAGTTAAAGCACAACTCCACCTTAAAGCAGTTAATGAGAGAGTTCAATACTCAGCTGGCTCAAAAAGACAGGGAGTTGGAAACTGCTGTAAAAGAGACCATCAGTAAGTAAAGTACTAATGTAATTATCGTCAATAAAGGTTAAAACAATGGCCAGGAAGCCATTTTCTTCAAATGTTTTGGGTGAGGGATTTTGCCTGGGAGTCTGGTAAAAAGTACATTTATTTTTATAATTTAATGCTACTTAGAGAGCTCAAGGAAACATCTTCTTTCATTAGGAAATAACATTTACATTTTAATTATAACACAGTTAGAAAGCACTTCTGTGTGTGTTCTTCCCTTCCCCACAGACTTGATCTTTGATCTGGCTCTGTGTAGGCCTGCATTTGGCGTGGTAGGAGTTACTGATGATAGTCATTAATAGACACAGTTACTATCATTTTGACATCTACACAAAAATAGGAGGAGAGCATATTTTTAAGGGTGAAAGTCTAAGGAGGTTGGTAAGTTTGCATTTTAATGCTACTTGGGATTGAACAACTCAAACCTGTTACACTTCAATATTAAATGTATGGCACTGAGGGACATCTTTGTTTCTGGAAATTTGCAACAGTTTCAGTTCCCTTCTGTAGACAGAGTAAGAGATAAAGTCATAAACAGTGTTTAGCAATTGATTCTAACTTTCAGAAATAAGTTCAGACAACAGGAAGGAAAAGTGTATGCTAATACCCAACTGTAGACAGGAAGCTTTATACACATTGTTTGTATATTGTTTGTATAACATTTCTTGTATGCTAATACCCAACTGTAGACAGGAAACTTTATACACATTGGAGTCCTGACAAAAGTATTACTGATATTGTTTGTATAACACTTCTTTTTAATAGACACCTTCTACAGTTATCTTTAAGCTTTTTTAATACTGTTGTGACATATAATTTATCAAAATAATTGTGCTTTTTTTTAATTACCTGACTTTTTTTTTTAACAGGTAAAGCCCAGGAGGTAGAAACTGAATTGATAGAAAACCATCACATAGAGACAACACAGCTGCATAAAAAAATAGCAGAAAAAGATGATGATCTAAAAAGAACCGTGAAAAAATATGAAGAAATCATTGAGGTATCTTTCTGAAAAACGATAAGGTTTATGTACATTTTGATATATTTCTTTCTTTGTCTCGTTGTAAATGTAGACAGAAGAATAGAATTCTTGATTGTAAAGATCTTTTTGAAACCTACTGCTTGCATCATGCTGTATACTTCTTGTGACCTAGCCATCCCTTTGAGGTGCTTGGAATTAAAATGTTTGTGTTTTGTAAAATGTAAGAACACTAAAAATTAAGCCCCAATTCTGATCCTTCCATAAGAACTTACATGTCCTTACATCCATGCAGACCTCCATCAGTTTGTCTGTCTTGAGGCCTGAATGCAAGCAGTTTCCAGATTGAAATGAGGAAATTCAGCAAGTTAAACAAATGAACGTTTTACTGGATTTAGTTTGTTGGGTCTTCTTGTTTTGTTTTGTTTATTTTAAGGATACGCACACTTTGGTTGTGAGACAGCCTCACCCTCTTCTCTGGTATTCTGGGGGAGCCACCCATAGCCCTTAAAGTGAGGCTCAGTTTTATGCGAGAGGCAGTCTGTCTGCATGGGCTTAATGCTAGTGAAGCCTGGGTTTTTATCTATAAGTGTGTCTGCATACTTGCAAATAGATATAATCTTGCTCCAGTAACATGAGAACCAGAAGTTGGCAGCCAACTTCAGTCTGAGGATACTTTACCTTCCATGGATGCCTGCTGTCTTGGCCAAGTAGGAATTTAGATGGGGCAAGGACATGGCTGACTACAAAAGACTAAATCATTTTCAGTGGCAGACTATACATTAAGCTATAGTGCAGGCTTTAATTTTGCTAATTTTTAGAACTTTTTGCATAAGTAATTTAGTAAAACTTGTGTACTTCTCTAATAGAAACAGTAGTAATAAATGGAAATGAACTTGTAGTTTATGCCAGTCCAAAAGAGCTGTGCACTGGACATGTCTGAGTGCTCTATGGTAGTAAAAAAGCCCAAACCCAAAGGCAGCCCTGCTATTTGTATCTCAAGCAGCTTAGATAGATAGGGCATTTATTTTGTTTCCTAATTTAGAAAAATTGCACAGTATACAATGGTGAAGTAAGCTGCTTGTGCCATAGATACAAATTCCAAATTCCAGGACTATTTCTCACCTTTCTCACATCTTGTCTGCACATGTAGTCTGTGGCCATTCAAGTGCATGCTGTTTAGGTTCAATAGGTCTGATTTAAAGTGTAATTTAATTTCTCTCTGTTTTTGGTGCGTTCTGAACATCTGAACACGTCTGTAACATATATACTGTAATGAGTGTGTAACCTTGCAGGTTTAGGCAAATTTTCTTACTGTTTGCCTCTCACTGATGATCATTAGTGATCATTACCTGAAGGCAGAATTAAGTTATGTTTCTGTCAGCTGTGGCTTGAGAAGTTGAGTTCCCAACCACTGGGTTCTTTTCCAGGTAATGGTGTCAATGTGACTGTTATTTTGACAAAAACAGTTGACAGAATCTGTTAGCTTGTTTCCTAAAAAGTACTGTGAGCTAATAGTTAAGAAATATATATGCTAAACTGAGTGTGTCATGTTCTTTGAGATCTGTACTAGAAATAGGAACATAAAGCATCAGCAAACTGGTGAGATTTTTCAGTAGACCCTAAAGTTATCAGTTATTACCCCCTATTACCTGGCTTGAGTCAAGCTAACTTTTGCAACAAGGGATTGTGCTCATCTAGCTTTGTAGCCTCTCATTGCATTTTACACGTGGTTAATGT
>NW_010588170.1:70598-83646 GCF_000705375.1 Tinamus guttatus | reverse complement strand
CACTCCATAAAACTTAACATGATTCGTTTGTGCAGCACTGTCCTGATACTTCTCTTGCTTTATCAGGCGTCTGCTTATTTTTCATAAACACTTAGATCACATAGGATTTCATTAAAGTCTCTGTAATTAAAGGGCTCCTCAATCAGAATAGCTTGTAACTGGAGGACTGTGATTTTTCTTCAGCTAAACTGTCATTAAGTATCATTAAAGAGAAATTGAATGCTGTACTGCAGTTAGCTTATCTTAAGCCTTTGTGTGAGTTAAAAATGAAATATCTAATTTTAGCTGTGTAATCTTTCATTTGTCGTAATGCCTCCCATATGAATACAGGATAGGCTTTATGATTAAGAACTGCGAAACTATGGCTTTATTGAAGTCTTAATCTGTAATTTTAATTAAATCAGAATGTATTCTGGACATTCTCATAATTTGGCAGATGCTTTACAGAGCAGTACATTATTGAAAAAGTTTCTGTAGTGTGTTGGATCATGTATGATCTCTAATATTTTTGGATTTTAAATTATAATCTCTGCTCAGGGAATTTATATAAAGAATGTCTCACAGGTTGCTTTTTACAGAAGTGCCATTTATCGTTTTGAGTTGAAATTCTTTCTTGCCTTTCAGCCACCTTCTGTAGCTAAGAGTGATGGGCATGCAATTTTGCATTATTTCAGTGGATGGTAGTCTGGAAAATGTGAGAATTCACATTCACAATGTAAAAAGAAGAGGAAAATAGAAACAACTAATTAAGCCAGGTTTTGGTATTTTGTAACTAGAGGAGTTAAACCACCTATAGGAGAAATCTTAGACAAGTTTGGCTGTTGATGTTTTTTTTTTTTCCCTAGACTGATGTTTTCCTAGGCTGATGACCTGGGAAAAATCATGTGAATGAAGAAAAAAAAATACTTACTTTGGTGGGGATCATGACATTTGAGATTGAGCAGGAGTTTTTATTGAAGGTGGATGTTCTGGCAACTTCTAGGCCATAAAACTTCCTCAGCCCAGTGACTTCCCATGCACTAGCTTTGGCTTTGTTTTGAAGTGTGTGTTTATTCTCCAGCAGGGTATAAGGAACATACTAAAAAGTGATCTTACAGGGAAATAATTCTTATTTTCTCACAGCGTACACGGATTTTTCTAAGCCTGGAGCGTTGCTTTCCATTTACCTTTTTTCAGTGAATGTTGTATATTTACCATAGCCTGAGATTTTGCATGGGTCAAAATTTTGGCCAGCTGTTCCATTATTGTTAAGTTATCCATTAGTGTTGATAAGTTGTAAAAATCTGATCTGTACTTATTGGATTACTCTTGAATGCTGCTTTAGTGCTAGTGAAAGGTAATTCATCATTCAAAACGCTAGCTGTAATCCTAACTATTCGTAATTGTTCAAACTCTGCAGAATTTTGTTCAGCTCCTGTGTGTTTTTTTTCTCAGTGTCTTTCATAGTCCTGTAGTGTAAGTGGCCTTAGTATATATAAAGTCTCAAATATCCTCCTCTGTGTGCATGACATAACTTATTTGCTAGCTTTGTTAGATGCTAAGTGGTTAGATGATTAGTCATATAAGTAAAAAAAAAATTTTTTTCATTTTGAAGGCTCGTGAAGAAGAAATGACAGCAAAAGTTAATGAGTTGCAGGCACAGCTAGAAAAATTGCAACAGGAGTACAAGCAAAGGATGGCAGAAGTGGAGCGTCAAAACAGTGAAGTGAGCTGGCATTAACATTTGCTAACTTTCAGTGTGAATTGCTTATAAGTCCCTGTTGTTTCCTGTTAATTGCATTTGATTTATGTTCTGATCTGCACTATGCTGTGCAATTTGTGTTCTGTTAGATGTTAACTTTGAAAGTGCACTTTTTATAATCTGCAGCATTTGATAATATCTTTTTTTAATGGTTTGTTTACACAGTCCAGTTGTGTTTTGAGGGGAGATTGCCTTGCACTTTCTTTTTTTTTTTAATATTTATTTCACTGGAAGCACTTTAGAAGGAAAGGAAAACAAGCTGGGCCATTTTTAATGTGGTTTTTGAATTGAAATTCCAGTGGACACTGAAATAGTTCCATACCCTGAATCCATAAAGTGTGGACAGACACGTTTATTTCTTAATTGAGAGTAGCGTCAGTACATGCTTTGGTCTTTCTGAGAATATATTTTAGTTGAGTTTTTCTCTGACTGATAAAAATATTGCTAAGAAAAAATACATGAGATGTTGAGTATATGATGAGATCATTAATATAAAACTTATTTAAAAATTTTCCATTTTAATAATAGGCCAATCTCAGTAGGGGGATATAAGGCCTTTAAGTTGACACTGCAAACTCACTGTGTAAACTAGTTCATTTTCTTTAGTTTTGATGGGAGATAATGCAACTCCTAATGTTTGTTCCTTCTCCACTACACTTTACACTTACTTGTAATACATTTTTATTAATTATTCTATGACAAACAAGTTTGATTTTCATAACCGGGAAAGCAGCAATAATTGTATCAGACTGCCTTGTACTCCGGGGCAGAAACTCGAAGGAGTTGCTCCATCTGCGGTGGGTATAAACCAATTGAGAAACCTCCTTGCTGGTAGACAGCCTTATTTTAAATGATATATGTTGTGCTACTTCGAAGGGAAGAAATGATTTCTGTGATAGTCTACGTTCTGTAAATACTTACATACAGTAGAAGCATCAGGTTGAAAGTATTTGCAGAGTAAGAAGGGGATTTTTTGGATAAATGCTAAGGAGTTAGAACTCTAATTCTAGTGGAGTTTAGGCAGCAGCATTTCTTGAGATATCTTGGGAATTCCAACTAAAATCAAATTCAGCAAATGTTTTACAAGCTTTCTTTTGCAGCCTTTTGTTTGAACTGAATGTGAATCTCCTACTTCATGCTCAGAAGTTACTTGCAGTGGCAACTTCAACTCAAAAGGAGTTAATTGGCATATTAGTCAAATTATGCTATTGAATGTATTTTCTCAAGTGTCAAACAGACATTTAGACTGCCTACCACCCGTAACTAAAGGGGCTTTCAGTTCTTATTTTATCAGTATTTCAGGATTGGACTCTGAGACTCCTCTAACTCAGTCCATTCTGGCTGGGGAAGGTAGTTTTCTTTTTCTCCCCTTTTTCTTCAGTGCTAGTTCACTTGTCTTTAGCTGAGTGGAAGCAACTTTTTGTTGGCAATTGATTTTTTGTTGTCTAAAGTTTGAATCTTCTGACTCACAGAAGGCTTTCTTGGGAAACCTGTGTTGCTTAGTTGTCACTCTTAAGACAAACATATGTATAATGCATCTACTTTTAAAATGATGAATGGCTACACATTTCTATAATATTTGTCTAACTGTGCTAAATAGTTGGCAAATACTAACCTTAAGCATTAGTCTTGGAGTTTCAGAATACCAGAAATTGTCTTGCTTGATGAGGAAGTAAATGCCTGGTAAGGTGATTAAACACATCAAAAACAGGGATCCGTGGGGGAACAGTTTTCACTGCAATTCTATTTGCAGAGTGTAAGAAAATCCACGGATTTTATGAGTGTAGTGAGATGGCAATAGCTTTCCTTTTCAGCACATCTCCAAAGAGACTCAGGAAAAATCAGGGGTTGTATGTAACATTCCATACTCTCTGAGTGAAGCTTTGGGTTAACTTAAAAAAGATATTTTACACATAAATTAATTGATACTGAAATAATTTTATAACCTTCATTTATACTAAAGCATTATTTTCCCTAGAGTCTGAACATTGAAAAAGATGAGAAATTCCAGCTTATAATTGTTTCTGTGCTTGTAAGCATTGCTAACTTTGTAAGATGGGGAGGTCAGGAAGCTGTTAACACAGTTCAGGTAAATCTTCGCATTTCCAAATTCAACTTTAAAAAATAGAGATACAGTGTTATCAATAGTATTAATAGCGTACATTCTTTTTCGTTTTACGCTTTATCCAATGCATGACAGAGTCACTATTTTTAATATCTGCATTTTCATCTTTTTTTTTTTTCTTTTTCTTTTTGCTATTCCAGGTAATAATAACAGAACTTCAGGTAAGTTTTTTGCCTTTTTGATTTAGCTCTACAGATACTTCTGTTTCATAGCAGTTTGAAACCAAAAATACTGCCTATAACAGTATTAATTAAAAGGAGAAACATTTTTTTTGAAAAGCTACCTGTGATATATCTACAGCAATTTATTGGTGATTTCCATGTATGGCTGTTCTTTCAGGCACAGCTTGCACAGAAGACAACACTGGTGAATGATTCAAAATTGAAAGAGCAGGAGTTCAAGGAGCAGGTAGGACTGCTGTTTAACAAGACAAAACTATTCTCAAGACATTTGTATTCACAATTTTAAAAGTTTTGTTTTTTCTGAGTGATTGTGTAACATGTCATCCACACAGGTGCTATGGAAATGAAATGTAAGCAAAATGGCGTGGGATCATGTGGCTTTTAGATGTGGGCCTTTGCACTGTATTCCTCATTTCCATAAACATTTGCATAACGAAAGATGTAAGAGTGTATTTTGTGAGATTATAGTTCTCTTTTTTCTAAACTAAACCTTTTTTGAAGTAACGTAGGATTTTGATTTTTTTCAAGTGTGTATGTATATTAATGTGTTTGTTTAGGTATATAAATATGTATATATGTATAATATTTGCTATTATGTAACTTGTGTATCTACAAATACATACACACTTGCTCTTAAGTAGAGATAGCTTTTAATGACACAATTTTTTATCTCCTTTTTTAAAAAAAGAAAAGGGAATTTTGCTTTCCAAGAAGATTGCAATGCTCAGCCAAAAGCTAGTGCTAATAATGTTAATGCTAAGGATAATTAATAACATTATGTTTAATTTTAACTGCTTGTGAACATACCTTATCTTTTTGGCTGCTGACTGTTTAGATTCATGTACTGGAAGACCGGCTGAAAAGTTATGAGAAGAACATGTATGTCACAACGGTTGCAACACCATACAGAGGCAAGTACATACTTGTTTCTTCATCAAAGATTAGGCTTTTTTGAAAGTTGTGGTTTGTTTTTTGTTTGTTTGTTTGTTTTTTTGGTGACATCTTCTGTTGTGTCTTGTTTGCTGTAGCAGAGCTAGTGCGTGATTTCAGGAAAGCAACTCTTGTTTATACTTTCCTTTTTAAGCCCTACAAGTGCAAGAGCTCTGTAGCAGAGTTCTTCCTAAGGCTTTGAATGCCCATGGAGTGATGCAGTGTCAACAGAAAAGGGGCAGGGAAAAATAACCTGCTTATCTTGGCTAATTGACTATTAATAAACACTTTTATATTTTGTTCAAATTCTTAAAGATTTTGCAGTTCTTTCTTTTGTAGCATGTCTTGGCTTCTACTATCCTGGTGACTAAAATTCTTTTGCAGGAACTTCTGCTCTGACACGCTGATCACAGAAGTATTACTTTTCTTGGTTAACAAGTGCTCTGTTCATACTTGTTAATACTAATCTTCTAAAAAATCACTGTTATACTTACATGACTTCAACCACGTCATTTATATTATTATTTTTAACCTCTCCCCACTATCTACCTCTTTGCTGTCATGTTGCTTATTTTTTTGTACTTTAAAGGCCTAACGTTCCAAGTTGCAATCAGGTTTAGTTTCCTGTGAGTCCATGAGGCTGACCTTGTGTTAAATCATGCATATTTCTCTTTTCTTCCATTTTGTGTTTGGTAAAAGTATACAAAGTTATTACTTTAATCTCCATAGGTAATCCCCCCTGAATTTATCCCACACTGTTACCTGTGTAATACTAGATGATTATAGTCATAGTTTTATATACCACTATCTCTCATTGACTGTTTTATCTGTACATTTTTCTGGGGGGAGTTTGTATCTTTTGCATCTATTATCTTAAGCTCAGTTTATAAAAGAGCTGAAGTTTTTGTATTACCGTATGTACTATGGTTGCTCAGGTTCCTTGACAACCCTGTAGCCACAGATGAAAAAAAATTTGGAGAAAGTATTAACACTGGAAAATAAATTTCATTTGTCATTCATCTGCCTTCTCTTGTTTTTGGCTTTTCTCTTGGCTTTTGCTCTTCCACCCTTTTACATTAAGGCATTTTACAGACAAATAAAAAATACAGAAGTTGAGACCAGTCAAGACTATGTAGATTTGTTTGATTCAGTTCATTGTTTTTTTATTTACTACGAGATTTAAAGTTAAATATAAAAATGCAATTTCTAGACTGAGATGCCCTGGCACAAAATTGGGAATAGTTCATAGTCAAGGAAAATAGCAACATCTGAGCAAGTATGTTCTAAGTGTATTTGTTGTGTACAAATAAGAAAAGATCTAAGAATTTTCATTTAACAAATATAAAATAAGATATTGTAAATAGTTTCTACATAAATGTGCTGATTTGTTACATGCTCAGCTGCAGTGAATTGCTCTCAGTAAGTTTTAAGCATCAGCATAATTATGCAAGCCACTACAGTGCTGCTTACTTGCTTACATTTTATTCCAGTCACTTTCTGGCTAAGAGTAACTTTGATTCATATGAATGACTCAGTATAAATATACTCTCATTTTTGTTGGCACAGATGGAAACCTTTGCCATACTGATGTTTCCCTCTTTGGAGAGCCTACTGAGTTTGAATACTTGAGGAAAGTGCTGTTTGAATATATGATGGGCCGTGAGACAAAGGTATGGGAAGTTACACACAGCGCCGTGTGGTTGGGGTTAGAATAAAATGTAGCTCCCTCGCTGCATAGATTTGAAGCACCGTTTCTTGTGATTCATTACGCACTGCCTACTGCTGTCACAAGCTTTCAGTTTTTGTTCACAGAGGCATGGTCCTCACCTTAAAATCTTGGTGTCTGTGTTGAGGTTAAGTGCTGGGGGAAAGAACAAGGAGACTGGGGAGGGGGTATTGCATCTCTCACCAACATGCCTGCTGAGACAAAAACTGTTTATTAGCTCTGAACGTGCTAAAATATCTCTTGAATTTTCTTTTTAAAAGATGCTTTATAGGCTCACAAATCTGCATACCTTCTCTAGATGGTATTAATTTACTCTTTATTACTTTACTCTTAAGCGCAGTGAAAACCTGCACATTAAGCTTCTTGTTGTGTGCTGACAAGCTTGTGAAATCATTCCCGAGTTGGAATTTTACTAGCTTGTAGCCGTACTGATGCTTGGAGATTGACCAGGTTTAAAAGTGGTATGTCATAGCACAAACATTTTTCTTGGATGATAAATGCTGTGTGCATTAATATATATATTTCCTCCTTGGAGTTCTTCCATTCTTTGTTGTACCACTTTCAACCAGAACTACTATTAAGCAGAGAGGCTTTTTGCAGGGTTAGGTCTGTTTTCATTGTTCTCTGTACAGGATAAAATTTGGTCTAAAGTTTGTGTCCCTATTGAATTCCTCTTTCTTTTGTCTGTTATCCTTTTCGTTTTTTAACAAATAACAAACAGCAAACTTCCTTGAATATTATTTTCACATGTCAGTGTGAAAATAAACTTGATTTTAGGTCAGGCTCTTCTGTCTTTTACTGAGTTGCTTGATGAAAAAATATATGTATTTTCTCTAGAGAATACGTGGTATTTAACAGAAGATTCCATTTCAAAATTTCCTGCACATTGACTGCTAAAAGCACATGAATACTTGAAATAAAAAAAGGACCAAAGATAGGCATTAATTCCTACAATACCTTGAATAGGCATGTTTTTAATAGAAGGGAGCATTTTTAATTCAAGTAAACAACGAGAAAAAAAGGTGTTTAAACATGTCCCATTGAAAGAATTGGAGTGTAAAGTATCTCTTTTATTTGGAATTGTTTTTTTATATAGATAGATACAGATATATGTTTACACACATACACAGACACACATATATATGTGTACCCACATACTTTAATTACTAAATTTGTTATGATAGAATAGATTATTAGAGGATTAAGCTAAACCTTTTGCCTCTATTATACATACACTCTTAAATTCCACAGTCCATAGAAACCTCTTTTAGGACTGTGCATCTGTGAAGAGGATTGTGTAATTCAACTTAAAAATATTTCTAATGACCAGAAAAACTTGGAAAATTTCAAATAATTTCTGATGATAAATTCCATAACGCACATTTTCAGGAAATAAGGTTTTAGCCTCTGTTTAAATTGGCATTTCTGCATACTTGCAGAGTGTGTACTTTCTCCTTAACTTTTGCATACCATTGTCCTGTAGGAAATTGTTGAGAGAGGGCTTTCTTGGTAGTTGTCTTCTAAGAAGTCTGAGTAGGTTCCAAGTTCATTGCTAATTTCTCTTGCCAAAATCCTCAACACAGCTATTCGGGACTAAATGATTCAAGAGCAAAGTGTGCAGTTAGTTTGCAGCATTGAACACATTCCCTTTTGCATCCGCACTAGAGGGACTGCAGCGGAAGGACTTCTTAATTATGGAACTATTAACATATTAAATTTAAAAATATGCCTTTTAATAGAGAAGATTCAACGTGAGTTGGTTTCTTTTCTTTTACTTTTAGCTGTGGAGGTTCTTGTCCTGAAGCTGCTTTGTTAGTAAGGTTTCCCCTCTGCACTCCATATGTGAGACCGGCAATAAGCAGTAGACACTGGGCACAGCAATCTTATCTCGTGCACATTCCTTGGGAGCAGCAGTTGTGCTTTTGTAGCACACCCCTTCTGCTGCACTACAGCTCTTGTTTTGACCTTTCTTCTTCAATCACCTGACTACTGTTTTGTGACTTTCATAACTCTTTCCGCTCATCTGTTCTTAAAATTGTCTATTTTGGACTGATGTGTAACAATAAAATTTTAAACTTCTGATATCTTCCATTTGAGGATGTCTATATGTATTCCTGTTTAAATGTGGGTTACTGTGTACCTGCTAAAAATCTTTTCACAACTGAAGTTCCACCTGTGGCATTTGGATTGCTTTCTCAGTGTTTGAATTCTTTGCATTTCTTTACACAATATTTGGATGTGAACATAGTTGAACACAGAAGGACTCTTACAGGTTGTGTGTACCTGAAATGTGTTTTTTAGAAAGGCGCCATTAAGACTGAATGTTAACAACAGTACTGTCTTATTAAAGAACATTTAAATGTTTGAGCTTAGCTACCACAGAGCTTACATCATTCTACAGTAGCTGCAGTTTGTGATGATGTGAGATGAAGGCTCTCTATGGTTTCCATATAACTCACGTAACACACCTATCATGTAAACAGGATGTGAAACTAATGGAAATCTGTTACTCCTTTCGCTGTGGTTACCATTGACATTGCTAAAATAGTATGCAGTATTCTCAAGTGCATTCTAGAGTATTGAAAGTCTTTTCGTGCATGCAATATTGCTTAGAGATAACCTGTTTTTCTTTAGACGATGGCCAAGGTTATAACGACGGTACTGAAATTCCCAGCTGATCAGACCCAGAAGATACTAGAACGAGAAGATGCTCGGCCACTGGTACGTTGTATAAGCAATCTTAGTTTATGCAAAAGATCAGGTTGCGATAACAAGAAATTGGAAACTTTCTTTAAGTCTCTCTCTCCCCATTTTCTCCTACAAGGAAACTCCTTTTCTCCCTCCTTCCCTCTTCTTCAAGGGAATATCAAATTCCTGCAGTAGTCTTGAGTTTATAGTAAAAATTAGAGGAAAAAAGCAAATTCTTAGCTTTTTCTTATCATTGGTTAAGTTATGTGTGTGGTAGCTATAGGTACAACAGAAAAAAAGCAATCGCAGATATCGCTACCATTCTGCAGCTAAATTTTCTAATCTGAAGTGTCATCTGACATGAAATTCTTGCTTTTAAGTTCAGAAGTTTTTGTAGAGATATACCATTTTTTCCTAAAACGCATGTCAGGAGAGGTTTTTCAGATCTAGAGGAAAAAAAATCGGGAAAAAAAAAAGAACAAGAGCCATTTTGTTTGCTGATTAGTTATTTCCCCTGGGATATATGCAGCTGAAATGGGATGGATAGCAACTATCCTGACAAGTTTATTATTTTTAAAGGCCTTCTTATTTTTTGTAGAGAAAAACCTTAAAAATATGTCAGGTTCACTCTGGGCAAGAACAGATCAAAAATAAGTAGCACTCCACAGAAAACCTTTTTCCAATATCACCTTGCCCACTTGTGGGGAGTGATGAAGATGAGTCTGCACAGATATATGCACGACAGGGTAGAATTGATGGAACACAGAAAAGATATTTTAATTGACCTTAAATCATTAAAGGTTGCCCAGCTCTCCCACATTTTGTGAAGGATAAAATGGAACTGTGCTAGCATCATTACCGCTGCTTTGCAGTGTAGTAAATTTTATTTATTTATTTATTTTTATCATTCTCACCAATTTAAAAAGCTTTCCTTCAGGTGCTTGGTATTTACAAGGAAGATGAATTGGAGTTTGAGAAGCAAACCACAAAGAAAGATACATGAGCATAAGTACTCCTAGTATTACTGTTAGTATTTTATCAGTAGTCTAAGCATTTTTTATTAAGGTAATAACTGCAGCAGCTTTCTATTCTTTATATCCGAAACCAGCATTACAGTCCATCTTTTTATGGACCAGCTTAGCAAAATTAGTAATTAAAGTGAGAAGGGTTTTAATCTATTTATCGCAATGGCCTTTTGGATATTTTTGTCTCTTTCAGAAACAATACAAAGGAAAATTTTAAGCGTTTTTACACCTCAGTTGAAGTAGTTATATTAAAGTACTGTTGCTCCCTTAAAACAAATCTAAAAACATTATACTGTTTCATCTGCTTCAAATATCAAACATAAGGAAAGTGCCTGACATTTCAACACTTTCCTACGCACTTGGTATGTAGGTTTGAAGTGTTTTACAATCTTAAATGTTTAATTTTAAAATTATACATATAAATAATGTCATAAATGTTATTAATAGTGTAACTTCAGGAAATGCCATGTCACTGCATTCCAAACATGATTTTTTTTCTTTCTCTCTGAGTTGCTTAAACTGAGCATTTCCTTCTGCATAAAAGCGAGATTAAAGAGACAGACCTTATTTTGCAATCCCTTTAGCTTTTTGATATCTGAAACCTGGTCTTCCTAAAACAGATATTCACAATCTCTGCTACTAAAGAAAATTTTACCTTGCAATCACTCAACCAAGTTTTGGGATTTGATTCTGGAGATAACATACAGTGAAAATATTTTGCTGGCTGCAGGTGCTGGAATGGTTGAGAATATAATAATTCAGAGAGCTTTGTGTCCTGCTCCAGAACTTCTTGGGTTTCACCTAACAGTCTTTCCTTGGCTCCCATTGAGCCTAACAATTTTTCTGCTTTCCAAAGTCACGTAAGAAGTGAAATTGGATATATAATAGAAAGTCAAATGTTAGGACATGTTATGCAAATTACTGTTGGAGGCTACAGTCGTTTATTTCTTCCCTTTCAACATTGCTCAGTTTGTTTATTGAAACATAAATCGGTATTTCTGGTTAGACTTTTTAAATTCTGTTTCAGTGACTAAAAAGAGTCTGTGTGGGCGTCTTTATAAACATATTACTCTGTCAAGTGCTATTTTTTTTTCACTGACATTTATTAACATGCTCATAATGTTCTTTCGCACTTAACAATTGCAAATGATGTTGGTATTTGAAAATACGCAACATTTAGATCTCGGGAGCAATAAAGTGCCTAGCTGCAAATAAATTGCTTTTTTAACGTAAATGTTTCTGCACGTTAGTCTGCTGCCAAGACATCTATATCTGATTTTAGTAAGTGAATTGTCAATGTAGTTTGCTACTGAAAAAGGATAGAAGTGCCTACTGCTAATAATGGGTATTTGCCAGTAATTATTTACTCTTTTAGTAACTGGGTCTTTGTTTTTTTAGCAGTGTGCATATGTTTAGGAGGTTGCCACTGAAAACTTTTAACAAAGCCCTAGGGCAACAAGCATAAGCCGCCTCACTGTATCTCCTCTAACTGATTTTTAGTGTGTAAGTGTGTAGTTAATGTGATCTGACTGCAGCAATCTCATCTGTTAGCAGTAGATGTCCACAGAGTTCTTATTTAAACTATTAACAAAGTAGTGCAATAAGCTGTTTTCTTCCTGGCTTTGTAGTTTGCCTCACCTCGCAGTGGTATCTTCTGAATATGCCATCAGTCTGTGCTTAGTTAGCATGTGGGTGAGTGAAGCCTAATACATCCTTGTTTCATTTGAAGATCAAACCTGTAGCATGAGTTTAATCATTCTTCTGTGTTTTTTTTCCATGCCTTACTGTGTTTGTTAACTTTCAAATTATTTTTGTTCCGTGTGATGAACACTCTTCAACTCTTAATCATGAACTGCTTTATGAAGCTAAGTTTGAAAATGTTGATTCCAAATCCGTCTTTTTGAGATGCAAGTGTAATTTGAAATATTCTTTGAGGGCAACAGAAATCTTAGTTGTAGAAAAAGCAAGCAAAATCAAATTCTAAGTCACAAAAATGCACTATTAATGTTTATCGTAATTGGCCTCGCTTTCTTCTGTTTCCATCTCCCTCCTTCCCTCCCTCCAGTGGGAGAAAACAATTTGGGGCGTTTTGTGCTTTCAATTTATTGCATCACCTGGAGGGAGCTGTTAAGATATTTTCATTATGAGTCTGCAGCTGTAGTGTTACAGACAAAAAATAACTGATTTGACCTAAAGATAAAGGTTGCGTCAGGCCAGTCGAGCTAAACAAGCAATGCAAAAGCAGTAAGAGTTGAGAAAGGAGCAGGATATTGAAGTATGCAGGTAAAACTTCCTGCGTTGCCTCATCTCGAAGGCTTTATGGTTGGACTTGATCTTAAAGGCCTTTTCCGACCATAATGATTCTATGTGACTCTCAGCTGAGTGGTGCTAGTGATGTATGGTATTTAATAAGCCCTTCAGACCAGTTCTGTAGGGTCGACTCAGCCCGATTTCCCTCTTCCTCCTTTGCAACTGAAGAGCTTTGCCGAGTAGCCGGCAGTTGGCTCACTGGCTCCGGGCATGTCCTGGGCCTGCCCCACCTCAGCAGCAGCGCAGGTTAAACCGGGCTGCCTCCCGCACCCGTTACCATGGGGCAGCCGTGGGTTAAACTGGGCTGCCTCCCGCACCCGT
>NW_010588170.1:54278-68510 GCF_000705375.1 Tinamus guttatus | reverse complement strand
GATTGTTTGCTAGAGGTCACTTCTAAATGCTTTTGCCTACAATAAATCCAAATTGCAGTACCTCATTTGTTTACTCTTAGCTTTTGTACTTATATTTTCTGGAGAAAAAGAATACATTACTGTAAATTGTAAATAGTTAATACATACCTGTATCATATGCTGATCTGTGACTGTTGACAGCACTAATCTGACAGAAGCTGAGATAAAATAAAGTTTATTTACTGTATAATTTTGGAACATTTCGTGGAATGATTTTTCTTTTTCAGTGATCACCAGTTTTGCTCTTACTTTTGGGCAAGACAACCCTCTCTGAGACGTTCCCTGCTTTGAAAAGCCTGATACATGAATAGTTACTCATGTACATTGGGCAAAACTCAGATTTGCACACACTGTGTGCCACGTATGGTGAACTAAACTGACATGAGAATGTGGCAGGTGAATATGATTGCTTTCTTATAGTTTTAGAATTGTGTTTTTATTTATTAATTTATATTTTAGGTATTATTACATGTATTATATATTATTACGTATGTTTATTAGATCTATTTATTTATTTAATGTCTAACCACTTTGACATAGAACTTGTGAATCTGCATCCACGGATGGAGAAATTAAACCTGTTCTGCCGTTAACCTTGATACTTGCTATATGAGTAGCTGTCACCTGTGGAGCTTATGCTAGTTTGACTGGCAGGATCATTGGAGCTGGTGGACCCTTCTTGGATGTTAGTTTTTAGCAAGCATTTGTGGGAGCAGCAAAAACTGCTTGTCACCTGCAAGAAAGGAAATGAAGCACCTGAGTTGATCATCATCGTTTTCATGAAACTGGAGAAGTGGGAGGTTTTGTGTGGCCCAGTATCTCTTGTGGCCACCAGGTGTCTACAAAACATGTCTGTTTTTAAGCTGTTGAACAGAGTCTAATGGGAGTGTATGCCTGACTTTCGATATTTAAAGGCCTAGAGATTCTTTTTTTTTTTTTTTTTCCTTTTTAACATTCTACTGCTTTGTCCCTAGCAAAAACTCTTGATTTTTCATGCTGGTTCATAGCAAAGATGGGTTATTTTTGAGCTTTCCCTTTTATCAAACACCAGAAGGATGAAATCAAAATTGCTTGTTTTTACAACAGTTTCCATTATAGGAGCCTCTCTTTCTTTCTGTTCCTGTTGCATATCGGACCCTCAGCCTCTAGAGTATTGCCTGATGTGCACCAGCAGGCTTGAGCAGGCTTCACACGGGTACTTTGGGATCTGGAAAAGGCACTTTGCTGGCCTTCCTGGCTGAGGATTTTGGGAGTCACGCTATTGCTATCATTACTGCAATCTAAAATGTGTATTTTGAGTTTAAGGCTTCCATATAAGGTATACATCTTCTTATGCTTCAGGAAATTAAATGCAGCAATCTGTTTCTCTCATAGTAAAGTTTATCATCACTTGTATTTTTTGGTTCTTTTCTTGTCCTTGCAAATTGGACATTACTCTGGATGCTTTAATGGTTTTTTGTTTTTGTTCTTTTCCCATTCCTGTTCCGTAAAACATACTGCTTATGGGCTGGACTTTGTCAAGCGTGACTTAAGTGCAGTGGACCAAACTGAAACAGCCTGTATAAGATTCATACAGCATCAGATGGAGCAAATAAATTCCCTTTCCCCCACTAAGGGACCTAATTAAAGAATGCAATGATGATTATAGAGTTATTCTTTTTTTTTTCTTTTTTAACTAGAAACATAAAACAAGTTCACTTCTATAAATAACTCATAACTAATGACATAAGTGTTTCTTAACATAATGGGAGAGATGTGTTAAGTGTAAGAAGACCTTAGTCAGACTGGAGTTTTAACTGCTTCAAGATTTCTTTTAGGGACTATGCAAATAAGGCATTAGTTTAGCACTTAAGTAGAGGAAATGAGTTAGGGTGAAAGCATGAAAAAGAGACCCATTTTGAGTAGTTTTTTTTTGTTTTCTGGAATGTCATGAAATGCCAATAGTAGTGCCAACACAACTACAAGCTAATCTGCTCCAGCCCACAAATACTTGTGATTATAAAATATCCTTGTTTAGAAACTCGTAACTAAAAGCCAAAGGCTGTATCAAAGTTTTGGCTGCCTTTTTAACAGAGGTTATAGGAACCCAAGTTTGTTCAAACTGAAATGTTAGAACATGATGTTGCAAGAGAATTCATGTGGATTATGTTTTATGCTGAACTTTCCTCCAGTTAAACATGCATTCAGTGTCCCTCATATAGTTACAATTTTATGGAGCTGTACACATGTGCATAGATACATAAAAATGCATCATCAATTATTTAAATAGTTAATCTATTTATAAAGATAGGTTAAAACCTTTTCCGAATGTTCTCTGGTGTCCTAAAGATTAAACACTGTTAAATACAGTGAGAAACAACTGTGTATTTTTTTTTCAGTACTTCTTCAGTGCGTGGGCTGGTGTGTGTTGGCAATACTGTGTTTCAGATTTCTTATGAAAAAATATTTATAAATTCACCCAAATTCTAGTTCTGCCATTTTTAGCCCTCTCTTTCTATGGGTTATTCTAAAACTTAGCTTCTTTCCTTAGCAGAGCACCATTTCTGGTTCTCTCTTCTAAGAGGATGATTCCCAATTGTGCAGAAGCGAGACTGAATGCCAAGATTAGTCTCATTCTGTAATTCAGACTTTTTTTGCGTGCACAGTTAACTGTCCCTCCGAAGTATTTTCTCCTTTGTTGAATCGAGAAACTTGCTTTAATTTGATTTGTTTGTTTGTTTTTTGCTCAGGAAACTGCAGTGCTTTCCCTGCGTCGTTATGGATTCACCACACAGTCAGGCAGCAGCTGGCCGGCTCTCCCCAGCGTGTGGGGCAGCCACTTCCCAGCAAGCATAGCTTGCATATCATTTTACATTGTATCTCTGATCTAGGGGTTGTCACCTTTAATTTTGTCTCCTCTTGGCAGGCTGACGTTTGCACAGGTTCTAGTTTTCCTCTGTAAACATTGAATTTGTTTCTTTATGTATTAACATCATTTTAAAGCCACACTGGCTCAAAACAAGCACGTCTCTAGAGACTTCTCTCTATAAAACAGAGTGACAGCTATTATTTCCTACATGGCCACTTAATAACGTGTGACATTTCGGAGATGTTGTAATTAAGCCAGTGGTAATTGTGTCCTATCTTAGGGCTCTGTGAGCACAGCACTCTACAGCAACAGGGCATGTTGGAGGACTCGGAAAAATGCTCTAAGTCCTGCTATAACACAGGACTTCCTCCTCTGGGTTGCATCTTCTCAAGAAGCAACCAAGTCATGTCCTCGTCTGGTGGGCCCTGGGCAAATAAATGGTAGCTGTTTGGTTTCTAGTCAGGCAGGTAGGTTTCCTGAGCAGAGACCAAGCTCTGGGTGGCCGTGGAGGCTGAGCAGGTTGAGGATGTGGTGGGCATGTGTGGAGGTGGATGCCGAAGCACATCAACAGGCTTGTGCTAGAGAGGCCTTCGCTTGCTGAGCCCTGTCAGCCCGTCTTTGTGGCTTGAGCCTCTAGTGCTTTCAGTAAGCATTACACTTCGCGGAAAGGAAAAAGGCTGAATAGCAGAGCGTATGCTGTAATCTTTGCCACTGTTTATATTTTGGAAACTTTATTAGTCCAAGAAAGTATTTCTTCATTAGATCTATGATTCCTACTTGTTACTGAGCTGATGTCTGCAAGAAAAATAGCTTTTGCACTTGGAGGCACTCTGCGTCGCGTAGTTTTATTGGAGTAACTTGGATCAGGCAGTGTGTCTTCTGCAAATTAATCAAAATGATCAAACAGCATGTAAAATTCAGACCAGTCATCTTTCTATGCAGCCAGAATGACATAGGTTCTGCGGTTCCCTAACTGCGAGCTTGCTCTTCAAAGGAGCCTTGCCAGTCTTTCTCGTTCAAGCCACAGTCTCCTGACAGACTGCTGAAACTGGAAATTAGGAACTATTTCTGAATGAAGGAAAGAGAGGATAAATAGTTACAGAGTAAAATCGCTTGGGTTGTAAGATTCAGCATGGCAGATCATGTTAAGTGCTGCATTTCTGCATAGGACTTTTGAGTTTGCCGTGTCTCTGGCCAACACGGCGTTTGCTCTAGCAGCCCGTCACCGTTGGGAAGAGGGTAAAAGTACTCAGCAGTGAGCTGCCAAAAGCTACCTAGAAGTCGGTCTCCCCACTGCCCATAAGCTTTTATGTCCCCAAACAGGAGACTTATTAGATTGCAGTATCCTGGTTTATTTAGGTGTGGATATTCTGGTCCATGCGCACATTTGCTTATCTTCATGAGTACTACCAAAATCTTGTCCTTACTGGTGCAACAGACTGTTCTGAAAACGAGTCCTAGGAGTGAAAAGAACTTGCCCTTCTTTATCCCCTGGCAAAATGGGCAGTACTTACCTATGCCTAGAAATGGAAAAATCCATAGATTTGGAGAGAGTCTATAGGCTGAAATAAATAAATGGCAAACAACACAGCAAGAAGACAATCCAGCAGTTCTTATTAGTGTATGTTATTGGGTGTCTGGGGGTTCATAGAGTGCTTTGCCTTTAAAATAATGGCGGTTTCTTCCTTTCCTTGCAGGCTACACTAGGAACAGAGTTCAAGTGGCTCTTTTAGGAAAGGTCATGAAAGTGGGAGAGTGGCAAAAAAAAGAGGGTTGAGTGGAAATCTTCCTTTCTAGTACTGCAAATAATAAGCAGGCTGAGCTATCTTCAGAGAGTAAATGGCTTGTTTTCTGGCGCTGGGATCTAGAATTGGCTTTCCCCTAAAGCAACCATCCTCATCTTGAAGCTCTGCAGCCCCAGAGAGCATTATCTGAATGTTATTTAAAGAACAACACGCCTAAGCCTTGAAATTCCAATGAGGGTTAGTCAGTGAATTAAAATCTCATCCAACTGTGAGCTCAGGTTTGGAGAGGGACAGCTTAGTTAAGCGTGAGGGTCTTTCCCAGCCGCTTTGGCATTCGGTAGCGTGTTAGGACACAGTATTTCTGTAGGACATTGGGCTCCTCAACCTGAAGGACAATGACAAGCTGGGTGGGCTCTATGCAAGGTCTGCCATCCCTTTGCTAAGGGGCTCCTGTGGCAATGGACTCTGGCTATCTTTGGACTTCTTTTAAGCACAGTTGGATACAAATGCCTTTCTTGCTTGTATTGGTATAAAACTTTAACAAAAAATCATCCACCTCATGCATGGGTCTGTGAGGACCTCGATAAACCATGTGGCAGAGTCACAAGTCTTTGGCATAGCCAGCAGCTTCCTTTAGGCACGAATTCCTCTTCTACATACTATTTATAGCACTAGAGGTAATGGCCACAAACTGAAGCACCAAAAGTTCCACAGGAACTTAAGGAAAAATTTCTTAACAGTGAGGGTGACAGAGCACTGGAACAGGCTGCCCAGAGAGGTTGTGGAGTCTCCTTCTCTGGAGATCTTCAAAACCCGCTTGGACGCAGTCCTGTGCCACGTGCTCTAGGTGACCCTGCGTATGTAGGGGGGTTGGACTAGATGACCTCTAGAGGTCCCTTCCAACCCTAAGCATTCTATGATTCTATGATTTATGTACAGCTGTTTGTTAAATGTTTTCTTTCACTTGTCTTCACTATCCCCTTTCTGGGGGTGTCCCCTTGGAGCAAGCCCGCTGCCTGTTCTCCAACAGGCAGAAGGTGACGGTGGCTTTTCTGCAGGCCACACACCAGACTTTCTGGGCCTGCTGGTTATTTTACAACTTTGGGGGGAGACTGAATATCAGGGGCAAATGCATAAAGTCATTGACTTATTTTTAGCTGGAGAATGAGTGTGTGTATCCTGAGGAAGGATGCTGACCATAGAGAAGCTGGAATTAGCATTTACTTTAGATAAGCTGTAATACTGACTAAAAATAGAAGGCAGTTTATGTATTGGTATGGACATCCTTCTGGTTTTCAGAGAGCCCTATGTGGTTGCCGTAATGGCATCTCACAGAGAGGGAATCAAATAAATGCCATGGACAAGAGGAGGTAAAAATATCTCCAGTTTGTGCCCTTTGGACAAGGTGACAGTTAAACTGCGCTTATTTCTCATGTTGCTGCTGTTGCCAACTAATCGTGATCTTTTTTACTTTTTCATTGCTGGCATCAGCACAATGTTCTTGCTATCTGGTTACTTGAATTCAGCGCTTTTCACATTACTATGCTCAATAACTATGCCTCTTTTGGCACATTTTGTGCTGATCAATCCTATAGACTCCCACAGTTTACTTTTCTGGACTACTGTGCATGTGTAGCACACATCAAATGAAGCCATAGCATAGTAAATGATTTAGGAATAACTGGGTCACAGCAGGGTCTTGTATATCACAAATTATTTGGTTAAGGCCTCAAGCTTTGCCTGCCCATGCACACAACTGCAAAAAGTACCATTATTTTTTTTCAGGGAGAGAATAGCTTTGGTTCTCTCAAACATGATAAATAGATTATTGTTCATCTGAACTTTTCACACAAGTATTGTGTGATAGTTAACATGTGAAATAATAAACACTGAATGGCAAGTTAATGGGAAGCAGATGTGCCAGGAATTCCAAGCAAATGCCTGAGAGCTGTGGTGCAAATTGGTCCTTTCGACAAGTGGCCTAAATGCATGTGACCACCAGGGTCTCCGAGTAACAGATTCAGAAGTGGAGGCTAACTGGGAAAATGGAGGCTACGCTTCGATTTATAGATCAGTGAGATTCAGCGTCTTGCGGAAGAACAGAGGATCACAGCATTCACCACATGGCCAGCACTTCACAGCATGCTGATAGTCACAATGAGATAAATGAGTTTAAATCCACTCCTGCAATCCACTCCTGTATAATCCAGATCCATTAAGGTTTCTGGGAATCCTTCCTTGAATTGCAATGGGGCATATTCAGGCTGCTGACAAGGATCCCTATCTCTAAGTTTGAAAAATGAAGCTGGAATGAAGTCTGGAATCGTCAATCTCTTAATTATAAGCCTTGCACCTTTGTCTTAAGCTGTTATTTTATAAAAAGCTTAAGACATACAGATGTAATGGCATGCAAGCTGACATATTTTTAAAGTCTAGTTAATTCCAATCAGAGTAAGACTTAAAACTCTCCTTCTGGAAGCATGATAGGTCCTGGTTTGTCATCCTGCATTGGTTGTGCAGGTCTCATTACCAGTGCTCGGCCATAACAGCTCTGGAAATCAGAGGGGCTCTAAGCTCCCATGATAACAGTGCTGAACTAGTGACCAGTTCAGAGTTAGGGCTCTGAACTAGTTAGTTTATCCTCCTCTGGGTCAGTGCGTAACAGCAGGCACGGGTTGAAAGCAGCAGGAGGACCGCCTTGCGAGTAATGCTTGCAGAATTTCACACATAGTTTATCCTTTCTTACTGCAAAGTTGCAGGGCACCCATTTTCCCCATGAGCTTCCCTTTCATCCCTGAGAGCCTTTGGAAGAAGGGGGCAGTGGTGGGTGGTTTGCAGCACCCATCTGGGGACGGCGTTAAGGTTTTTAAGAAAGAGATGATAAGAATCCATTGTGTCTCTATATCTCGGACACACAAATTCTTGTCAGCCTGATGCTGATGGAATCAGTAGCAGGATTTGGTTTATCCTCTGCCTTTGATGTATGGCTCCAGGCAGCCTGGTGCTCTTCCCAGAAATCCCAGGATTCGTGATAAACAGGGATGGAGGTACCACTTCTGTGGTAAGTCACAGTTTCACCTCCTTTATTTCTAAACGCCATGAGGTTATTGGGAAGGTTGCAAAGAGAAGATACAGTTTGGGACGGTGCCTACTAAAGGCTGGCAGTGCTTTTTTTCTCCAGTTCATCTGGCACCTTCAGCAGCCTCGTCTAGTGTGTGTGTAAAACTCAGACGTAGGACCCAGAGTTAGCTCGGTAGCCCACAACATCATGTTGCACAAGACTGGATGATGCTGACAAATAAATGTGATTAAGAGCATGTTGGCTTCCTTAAGTATGGGGATAGGAATGAGCTGTGTTTTAGGGCTGTTGTGATATTCCCAGTTGCATTTGGGTGATCATTTAGGAGGCATTGAAAAAGGCCAACTTTGGTGCCATGAGGTTAATATCTCCGGAGTTCCTATGTAGGTGAGATGTCCCTTGATCACTTCGGAAAGCAAAATGAAAGCCGTTCAGATGCTCTGAGCTGGCACCTGGTGGAGAATCTCCTCTTACTAGCAATCGCTCTTGTACCTTGATAGCCCGTTTCCTTCGGCGCAATGATCGTCACAGGTATCCATCTGCGGAAAGGAAGGAACTGGAATTTCTCCATCATTTCCCTGGAGAAAGGCCCTGCTGTTGTTGGTGTGACTACCTAGCAATTCCCTCTTTCTACCCCTGGGTTTGAATTGGCCTATATTGACCCTTAGGACACTGCAGGAAGCACGTTGACCAGTTATTGAAGAAAACTCAACTGCAGCGAAAGTTGGGCCTTGGGGTATCTCCCTGAACTGTGGGGCTTTTGGAATATATTGCCACATGGTTTATTTTTGGATTTATGGATTTTTATAGCCACTCCCAAATACATACATAAAAAAAATAGTAACTACATTGAGGGTTTAATTTCCATATATTGCCAGATAAAAAAGTGTCTCTTCTGGTTATGGTAAAAGCTTTGGATACATTGATCCCTGGGCTGTGATAATGAGGCTGTGTGTCTGTACACACACTATTATTAAGTACATAGTATATGAATAGGTATAACAGTTGTAGTCCAAGTATCTGATTGCTCTTGGAAAATACGAGAGCTGCAAACCTGATCAGTTAGCAGCGCATCCATAAGTTACCCTGAGTCCCAAGGCATCAAGCACATGCTCAGCTTCAGGTTCCCTCTAAGTGAATAGGGTATAACTACTCACTCACGTTTAAGCATGCACATAATGAAGCATATAGTTGAATAAAGACAGACTGTTGAAGAAAGATCTGAGTATGAAAATGCAGAGATCTGGATCTACTAAAGAAAGGAAAAAACTTTACTAAGGAGGGAAAAATACTGGATGGATTTTTTATTATTATTTTGCTTAGATAAAACCCTTCAGTACTGGTGTAGACTGTATGTTAAAAGTCTTAGAAATATGTTTCATATTATATGATGCATTTTCATTTGGGCATGAACTGGCTATAAATCAGCTTGAAATACATCCTAATATTGAAAGCCAGGGCAAGTGTTTAATGCATAACTTCCAAGGGGATAGAAGAATGGTGTCATTAAATAGACTGGATTGCTTCTAAAACAGTACAGCTTAAGAAAATAAAACCCTTAAATGCTTCAGACAAAACTGATTTTTGCATATGAGGCTTTGAAAATCCTGGACTTTCACACTATTTTTTTGTCTATTTATTAAGAGAGGAAGATTTTTGATAGAATTATTGGCTCTTGTATCACCTGAGGACTTGTCCTGAGTCCCTCTTCAACCCAGATAAATATTTTTGGATTCTAAAGCTACTTAGAGAACTCTAGTGAAGGTCTACAAGGAAGAGAGCGAGAAACAGAGCTAATAACAGTGAATTAAGGAAAAAAAAGAATAAGTAAGAGAATGTTTTTTCTTTCTCTCCTATCAACTCAAGCAAGAGAACTAGTTACAGGCAAATGGAAGAACAGTACATTAGGAAATAAAAGTTAAAGAGATCAGTGTAAGCACCTCATTAAACTTTCCAGGGGGAACTTAACCTGAACCTGTTACCTATCAAAAGTAATTTTGCTTCATTCTTTGATGTATAAATCGAGGGAGACTTAATGGAATAATGTAAGAAAACATTGTTTGGACTGAGACTATTGCAGTCTAGTTTTGCCAATAAATCTAGATGCTGAAAATGATTTACTGTTTGACAGGCTGAAACCTTATGAGCTTAAATGTAGACAGCTCCTCTGAGTATAACTGCAGTTATTTAGGAAATACAGAGCTCTGCCCTTGTCTCTCCAGCAATTTAGTAGCTCATTCACCGATAGACACGTGAATATAGGGAATTCCCTCTGTCAAATATATTTCATATTTTTCATATAAACATATATGCATGAAATGAATGTATTTTTCTTTTCCGCCTCTTTCTTAGTTACTTCTTATGTGTGTATGTTACTCATGAGGCAAAATTCTCCTTTTTGACAGCTTCAGCTGTACTGAAGTACTGGACAAAGGGAAGAGCAAGGGAAAGGGGAAGGTGGAAAATTCTCCATTTTCTTTACAGTGTAATGAAAAGTGGCTGTAATTTTCTCTACAGTTCAACTGCGGATGCAGCCAGGATGAACCTTTTTCAGAAAGGTTCTCAAGAAGAGCAGCTGAAAAGGATGATGTTTCTCTGGTATGCAAGAGGAAATACAGCAATTACTTGTAATCTGGGAAATACCTCTTCCACTGAAAGACGAAAGGGGTTCAGCTTCTTTAGCTCATCTCAAAGGAGTGAGAAGGTCGATTAGATCACACACCTCTGTGAAAAGTATCTAATAAGAAACTGTACTTCTCAAGAAGTAAGAAGGTAAGAACATCACTTTTTCTTTTGTGGTTTATGGTAACACCACATCATTTGATTTACAGCTGTAATTACAGATTGCCTTGTATTAAGTACTAACTTGAGTTGGTATTAAAGACCGCGGCCTTCCCCACCATGGGCTGCTGCACAGCATCTCTCGGGTCCCAGCTCGACGTCCCTTGCCAGGAGCTGGGACAAATATCGATCCTGGTGATGCCCAGCAAGAAATCCCACGCAACCAGAATGTGAAGTAATGGATATTTGGAGGAAGTCAGAATTGTGTCCAGTTCTGGGCTTCTCAGTACAAGAGGGACATGGCACTGGTGGAGAGTCTAGCGTAGGGCTACAAGGGCAATTAGGGGGCTGGGATTTCTCCTGTGAGGAAAGGTCGAGAGAGCTGGGCCTGTCCAGCCTGGAGAAGAGATGACTGCAAAGGGGATTTTATCAGTGTATGCCAACACCTTAAGGGAGGATGTCAAGAAGATGAATCAGACTCTTTTCAGTGGTGTCCAGCAGGAGGACAAGAGGTAATGGTCACAAACTGAAATATGGAAGTTCTGCCTGAATATGGGAGAAAACATCTTGACTGTGGGATAGAACATTACTGTATTGTTTTTGTTATTAATTACAGTTAATTGTCATGGGTACTTTTTCACTGAAGGTCCTCAAATTAACTTCTCCAATTGCAAACCTGATCTGGAGCTAGAGCTCTGCCAAAGTACCGCACGTTAAATTCCAGTAGAGTGCTTAGTTAGTATAGGTGAGCGCAAACTACAAATTGCTGATGTTGTACATTTACTCAGCCTCCTTAGCACAAACATCAGGGTTTATGCAGAGACAAGCGACATACAGAAATGCAGATATAGCTAATATTCCTTTGCATAGTTCCTTAACAAAGAGTAGGCATATGATTTAATTTAGTAGTCCTTTTTCTTAGTTTTTATCTTTACCATTATAATTATTTAAATATATATATTGTTATTATACTTGTACTTGCAGCTGAATACTTTTTTTTCCAGTATATGCCAGGATTTTATCAGATAAAACTAAAAGCTCTGGACATGCAGTTTCTGTTTCTGCTCTGACAAAATTCCCATTGGATTAAATGTTGTGAGATGACTTGAGCATTTGGATGCACATAAAAAAAAAGATGGAATTACAGTGTTCCAGCCTTTTCTCTGGACGGTCTTCCTTGCCAAGAATGGAGAAGTCAAATTTTTTATGGACTGACACACTTTCGTGTTGTTTCACTTCTAGTTGAAGTAAGTCCTCCTGAGAGCACTCTGCAATGTGAGAGACAAGTGTTTCATTCACCTAATCCAGCCACTTTGATTCCTTCTTGCCCGTGGAGAGGAATGAACCCGTTGTTCTCTCCAGCATCTCAGATCACATTTCCTTTAATTGCATTGGGAGCTGTCTAGCATCATTCTGTACTTTGGAAAATTAATTGAAAAGCCCCATCCCTTTCTTGCTTCAAAAGGCAGAAAATTTGGCTTGATATCGCTAATGGGATTGCATGTCATGGGTGGAATTTGCTTAATCACTGTCTATTGACTTTCTGCCTAAACCAGATGACATTTATCCATATTGATTGCTCAGTGATAAAACTTCTGTGAAAATCAGCTAGTTAAATGTTTTAAATATTACTACTATTATGAGTAAATGCCCTGTTGTTCTCATTTGGTAGATCAGTTCTTTCACTTTTATGATATGCTGAAGGTTGAAATTATTGATGTGAGGTTTCCTTTTTACCAAGCACTGTGCCACTTAGAGTTAATACTGGAAAACGTTCACTGCTTACATCTTTATAACTCCTGGTACATTTATGCGTATTTGCCTATGTGCACATGGGGGTGGAACTGTGTGTAGATATGAACATAAGGTGTAAAATTGTCAAAAGTGTAAAAAATGAATGAGGCTCATTCTAATGTGGGCTAGTGTTGCCCAGCTCAACCTGTTTTTGAAGCCAGTCTCTCACAGACTCACAGAATGGTTGAGGTTGGAAGGGACCTCTAGAGATCATCTAGTCCAACCCCCCTGCTCCAGCAGGGACACCCAGAGCGGCGGCCAGGCGGGTTTGGAAGATCTCCAGAGAAGGAGACTCCACAACCTCTCTGGGCAGCCTGTTCCAGGACTCTGGCACCCTCACAGGAAAGAAGTTCTTCCTCACATGGAGGTAGAACTTCCTGTGTTTCAACTTACACCCGTTCCCCCTCGTCCTGTCACTGGCCACTATGGAGAAGAGCCTGGCCCCATCCTCCCTACAATCACCCCTCAGATACTCTCATGTGATACTGGCAGTGCTGATGGTGTTATAACAAGCAAGAGACAAGGTTTGTGGAAGGAGGACATACCTTTCCTTAGTCCAACTCATCTTTTAAAGACAATGTACTGCCCAGTCATTGCAGCGTCACTCACAACAGCTTTCCCTCCAATAACCAATGACTCAGAGAAACCCAAGCCACTTTTCATGAGCCATTGGGACAAGAGCTTTAAATAACTGTGCCACCAAGCTTTATGTAGCAAATAAAAATACACTATTGATTGGAAAATTCCATTCCTCCATTGATTTTTTTTTCCACCACAAAATCTATAATTACTGTTTCTCTATTAAACTCATCCCTGGAATATACTAACATTCACTTTCCAGCATTGTGGTCAGTGTGAAAAATGGCAGTTTCCAAATGTAACATGTGCATATATATGCATGCATATAAAAACAAAATCAAAGGTGACTACAAAAGCGAGCAACAAAGTATGGTACTACCAGGACCCCAGTAGTCGCCATCCTAAATGCACTGGGACGGTGGCCATAGGCAGCCATATCCCTAGGCACTACGGCACTTGCTGCCCTGGAGAAACCTTTTCTGGAAAAGCCATGTCCATGCTGTGAAATAACTTAGCAGAAAGGTTCCTTCCTCACTGAACACGGTTCCTGCTGGCCACCTGCATCACAGAATCTTTACACAAAATTAAAACTTCATGAACGTTCAGCCGAGACCTTCTTAACCTGGAAGAAGATCGTACCTTCAACACAGTTTCTCATACCAACTCTCAAATCCTGGACTGCTCACAGCCAAGATCAGAATAAAATACCCAGGGAACCACCAGGTGCCAAGGGGACGCTGAAGGGCCCTCGTGGCTACAAATACTCATGTTGTCACTGCATCTCCCATTGCTTGCCAGAAGAAGCAGTTCCTACCAAAATTCGCAGACCCTACACTCCGGCATTTACCCAAATCTCACATATATTTCCCAGCCTGAGAGGAGGGCATGAACCCAAGTCAAGTGCGAACATCAAGCAATGCAACCCCAGTTATTTCCGAGGGAACCTTCCTTCTCTGATCTCCCAGGCTTGACCCTCAAGGAGGCGATCAAAAAACCCTTTAATGAGTCTCTCGAACTACAATGCATAACTTCACCGAATAATAAAAACATGGACCTTGTGAGCTTTATAGCACAAAACATCCTCCACCGCGTGGGTGACCCTTCCCTTCGCCATTGGCAAGGGCATGCCTGCTTCTTCTTCCCCTTGTACCTTCTTCTTCTTCCCTTGTTGTATGGCACTGAGACCTGATTAAATCTGCTCTCGAATAGCCTGACTATAAATGCACTGGGCTCATACCTGACTAAAAGAGGGTCTACTTATTTATTTATTTTTCCTCCAAAGTTAAAAAAAAAGGAAAAAAAAAGAAAAAAAGAGAAAGGAAGAGGGAAGAGGGGAGGAGGGAAGGGAAGAGGGAAGGGAAGGGAAG
>NW_010588170.1:0-43412 GCF_000705375.1 Tinamus guttatus | reverse complement strand
AGAGTAGCTGCCTGCTTTCATTGTGCACATTTCAAGCTTTCATCCCAAGGGTTTTCATGGAGCATGCATGGCAGGGTGCGACTTCTGCCCTCCTAAACAGGAGGGTCTTTCCCACTGCTGCTGTCACCCCTCCTGCCATGGGGGGCAGGTTTCCCCTCTCTGCTGAAGGGACCTGCTCTGGGGAGGGTGATGGCCCATATGAGCCCTCCTGTGATGGGGCATGTCAGGATTGTCACACGTGGAGCAGTTAAAAGCAACGTGCAGCCCAAGGAAAAAGCACAGCTGGTTGGTTTGCTTGTTTCACTGCAGCTCGGGTGGGTGAAACGTCTCCAGAAGTTCTACTGATCTAAGGCAATCCTCAGCCAGCCCTCCTGAGTGTGCGCTGCCTCCACCAACTAGATTGTGTCCAGATGTTTGTCTCATTGAAATCAGTGAGAGAGTTATCACTGAAGTGCTCGGTCTTGCACTACTAAACATCTTTCTACATCTGTGAGGAAATCAGGGATACAGATTCTTCCAGCAATCATGGGTGGAAAATACCCTGCTGTTTTGCGGTGGTGTTACTCTGTTTTGATGTGCATGCATCTGAAATACCTTTGGAATGGAAAAGATGCATGATTTCCCTGAAAACAGATGTTTTTTAGTTCATGCAGTCTTCTGATTTTAAAGATTAAGATTTCTTTATAATGCAGCTCTCTCTAAAGTGTCCAAGAGAAATTCTCAGAGAAAAGACATTGTCTGTGTGTATGTTTGGAGCCATATCTGCTGATTAACTTTTTAATGAAATTGATGGCTAACTCTTGATAGTCTGGCTTTTATACCTTTGGTCAGTATTGCAGACCAGTCATCAAACTAAAACCAGCATTTTAAACACTTTTTGCTACCCACACATCAGTACTTCTAATACAACAAAATTGCTATTGCTGCCATATAAAGTTGCTTTCCAAAGGATGCGCTGCATTTTGTACGTTGTTCCTTTTCTTTGAACCTGTCTAGTGGCTGAAACTACTTTCTTGTCAGCCTTCCCAATTATCAGATAAAAATACTTATTTTGGTGAAAAGGGGCAAAAGGAAGGTTAAAAAAGTGCCAGTTAGTGGGACTTAGCTGATGGTTGGTAGCATATAGTTCATACAATACCAACATGTTACTGAAGCACAGTTTTTTGTTTGTGTAAAGGACATAGAACTAAATAGAAAAGCATCTAATAATGATGAAGATTAGAACAAATGAATGGCTAAGATCAGGTAAAACATCTGGGCAGATTTAGAGTTCAATGGCCTCCCCTCCTGGAGTATGTCATCAGTCAACATTCACATTAATTTAAGGGCTACAATACTATAGCTGAGCTTGCCAGTTCTTGCCAAACTGAAATGGCAAAATTAATTCTTAAAGCTTTTGTTAGGAGAGGAACTAGGGGCATAGTATTATGACTGTCCGCAGTACCTGCCACATCTGTCATTACGGTTTGTTTTTATCTTTCAACTTACTGCCAAAGGCCCAGAAAAGCATTTGCCAAAAAGGATGGAAATGCCCAGATTAGGGAAGTGCTCCTGGAGGGAGCCCCAGGCACTGGTGGATCCGAACACGTTCTTGGTGCTGCAGCTCCTTCTCTTTCGTGGCCCCTGCACTTCACCTCCTCTCATCCCAGGCAGAGCCTCCTGCTCTTGATGAAGTGCTGCTGCTCTCCCTGATCCCTGCTCGCTTGTGCTCCTTTGGGAGAGATTAGGAGGTTAATTTATGGGAGTCCCTGGCAGTTTCCGAGAGATAAAATGTCAGGGAACTTACAATATCACAATCCTTTATTTATCTTTCCATGTTTAAAACAAAAAAGCTTTTGGTCTGTTTCCATTTTAGTTTACATTGTAACTGAGGTTGAATTGGATGTTGCTTTAATGCTACTTGTCTGCATGTTGCTGTCTGTGCATGTATTGCAAGTGTATATTTGTGCCCACAGAACAGATCCCTCACCAGAGAAATTATTTCTTGACCTCTCTAAAAATAAAAGATTCTTTTTTCTTCTTCTTCTTCTTCTCTTCTTGGTTGCTATTGACTTTTGAATGAGGAGTTCATGGGGCCGAATCATAACCAGATTTGCTTCAAAAGGCAAGTGATTGTGTCCCCAAAGCTGCTCTTTACAGGACTCCTAAGGTACATTTGGCTGTCAAGCGCAGGGCATTACAAGCATCCTTCATCCTTCACGTAATGCGTGGTGCTCGGTGATGCAGAATGCAGTGCAGAGCTTTCCAGAGCCCCCAGAGCCCTTCATTATCCCTGTGTGATAACTGTCTTCAGGAAGTGCATGCTTCTGGTTGAGTACCCGAGCCTGATATTTATTGCTCTTCTAACTTCCAAGTGCAGTGCAGTTAACTACGGAGCAGGCTTGTGCATAACTGCTTTTGCTCCATTTCAATAAAAAATAAAGGAGTAGTATTACCCTTTATGTCTTTCTGGGGTTAAGTACACAGGAAGGAGCCTGTGCTGGCAGCTGGATTGAATTTCAGGTTTCCCAGCGGCTGATACGTTTCCCAGGTCCTTCATCGGGTAGGTGGCTCCCGTTTGCGGAATTTCTGCCCGCATTAGGATGCTTGCAGAGGCAACGCACTCAGCCACTGCACAGCGAGGCTGAAGAGTGGGGTTGAGCCAAGGAGGGGAAGGGAGAGGGTATCTCCTCCGGAGGACAGTGTTAAATGGCGGGGGGGTCACAGAGGTGGCAGTTCTCTGAACTAGTAGGCTTGGTGCAGTGTCTCCTAGAAGAGCTCAAGGAATGTGGTTATTTGTAGCAGAGACCTGGCTCTGGGCACACAGGGCCAAGACCTGGGTGATACAAGCTGACACATCTATGCCGCCTTCAGTGACTTGCTGCAGCTGGAGATGTGACCCAGCATGTGTTCACATTCAAAGCACTTGCTCTTTCACATTTAATTTCCTTTTATTCTCAGTAACCCTCCAGGCATAAGTCTATCTGCATTTGTCTGGCAGCAAGGCAGTGCTAATTTCTGGAGCAATTGGATTCTGGGGAAGTGTGAAACCATGACTCTGTGTGGCAGTTGTAGCAAATGCCATATCCTGGTGGGACTGTTTTTGCTCTGGTTTTTAAAGCTTATCTCATTTTTCACTGTGAAGAAGAAAACATCTTGGTTCTTTGCACCTCATTTGCACCTTGACTCTGTTGTTACTCCCCTTGCTGCAAAATCTCTGGCATCTCCACTTAAATTTGTTATCAGTAAGCTAGGGCCAGCTTTCCTGTCACTGGAAAAACAAACAAACATACAAAAACCCTCTCCCAGGATACAAACCTTTGATGCATCTTCTGGTGGGTAACCTTCTGTTATGGCCTTTGTAACCCTGTCCTAGCATCCCTTCTGGTCTCCTTACGCATATTCTCAATGCATTTTCTCCTGTTTTTTCCCACCTTTTCTGGCTTGGGCAAGGGGGTGGTGTCTATCTAATGCACTTCTGTTTAGAAAAGCTTTGCTGGCCATTCGTGCAAATGGATTCATACAAAGTGAGGAAGATCTCGAAGTCTGGAGCATGGTCTCTGTCTTACTCTGCTGATGTGTGTGACTAGGAAAACATACAAAGGCTGAGATCTGAGCCCTCAGGTCAGACGATGTCATGAGCTGCAGAAAATGACAGTAAGGAGATACTTTACTGAGGAAAAAAGCAGGGTGCAAGGAGGGAATGAGGATGAAAAGGTGATACTGAGCGGTCCTGCACGCACGCTGCATGCCCTGCCTTGCTCAGAGGGCTGCCCTGTTACTCCAGGCCACTAAATGCCTGTGGTATCATCTGTTTAGGCCTGTGCCCATCGCTGGAAAAACATCTACTACGAGACGGAGTACATCCTCCCCCATGGCTTCTGCAACATCATCCCGCCCAACCTGCAGCCCGCTGGCCGGAAGCTCTTGCCCTGCTATGAAGGTAAGGTGAGGGACTGGCCTCTGGCCATGTCCTTGTGTTTTCTGTTTGTTTCTAAAGCCAGTCTCCAGTTACACCATGAGTGTAACTGCTGTTGTGTTTCAGACATTGCAAGGTGTCTGATCCCTCTTTGGACCTGTGAAGGTCTGGGTTTACGTGGGTGAGGAGGTAATGTGGAGGGACACGGACAGAGTGACCTCTGAGCAATGTGTGACTTTATCTGTTGTTTCTACTCTAAATCCCAAGCATCGATGTTTCAATTTTCCAACTCTCTGGTGCATATGTGATTTTTGTATCAGATTTCCCTTCCCAAGGACTTCAAAAGACAGGTTCTCCTTGGCCAACAGCAATTAACTAATCCAGATGCACAAGTATGTTATTAGGAAGAAGATAGAGTATCTCTAAGACTTCCTGGCCCTCAGCAAATCACTCAAGAAAACACCTTCTTGGGTTTCTTCTGTCTGTCTCAGGCATCATCTTTCAATCTCAGGCATCATCTGTCACAGCCTGAGAAAATGTAGGCCCTACACAAGCGGAAGTATAGGGTTTGATGTGGGCAAAGCTATTTTTTTTTTTCCCCAAAGTAGGCAACAGCTGGTGCAAGCCTTGCTGCTGACATTAGTAGGTGGAAGAAGGATAGCATGGTGGATGACCCTGTGGCTTCCTTCCACTGTGGGGCTGGGCGAGACCTGCTGTAGGGCAGGCTGCTCCGCTCCCAGCCCTCTCCTTCTTTGGCGGTGGTTTCTCACCTCATTGGGGTTTTGCTGCAGGTCCTGTGGTTCTTTTGACCCAGTTCAGCCAAGGTGAAGCTCAAAGCAAACTGGGATGAGCTCTGAGTTGTAGAGACAGTCTGAAAAGGCAGACTTTAACCCTCCACCTTTTGCATACACAGCTGTCACAGGTTTCCCTGCAGAGCTATGGGCCTTCATCTTATTATCTGCCCAAAGACAACAGACGCTTGTGTGTCAAGCATTTCCCAGCCCTGAAATTATTCAATCATCTGAGGGGTTTTGAGTCTTTCTTGAAGCAGCCATTCCAGAAAATACAAGTGAACCATGTAGCCTTCCTATTCTGAAACCATCCTATTTTGTTTGTTCTTTGTTCTTGTTAGCAAAACCAGGCGGAGGCTTCACGCTTAGGTCATGCGATGTAAATCATCTGATATTAACTTCAATGATCACTGTGTATGAGCGGAGTCACCTCCAGGGCTTCCTGTGCGTCTTTGTCATCCATTACTCTTGTGTCTTCTCAAAAATTGCCAGTCTGGAATCACTGGAAGAGACAAACGGCTGTGTTTCTCTGTGCGTCATGTCTTCAGAGTAAAAACTGTTGCTAATCTGACAGGATATTTGCCAGGAATTGCTAGAAAATAGAAATGTGTGGGCCTAGTACACATGAAGCAGCCAGTGGAAAATTGGCAGGGCTGGTGCAGTACAATGTTGGCTTAATTTCACTGTACGCTAGAATGAAAGTTGGAGGTTTGGGATTGGTTCTTCCCCCACACACTTGCAGGCATTAAGCTGCCAAATATCACCAGGGATGACTGAATTTGTTTACTTGTGAAACTTTCAGGTTTCAGTAAAACACGCCTAATCCTCAAAGCGAGGGATAACCGGAATCCAGGCAGAGGGATTCCTTGCTCAGAATTCAGCACAATCCTCTCATTTTACGACAACCCTTGTCTTCTTATTTTGTCATCTCCTCCTATCTAGTGAAAGGAAACATTCCCCTCCATTTTGTAACAAAGCAGGGGTTAAGAGGGATGCTCCAAAGGGACATTCTGTAGGCCGAAGCCATTGGGCCCCGTGAGAGGCTGATGTGGCACTGTGGCCTGCAACCACAGCCGCCTCTTGCCTTGCTGGCTAAGGCCCTTTGGACCATGTGCGTGTGCGCGTGCGCACATAAATATGGATTATGAGCTTGTATAACGAACACTGGTGCCAAAACGGAGAGCCATCTGACCTTGGGATAGACGCACTTAATGCGTACGGTATGTTTTTCTCCACATGAAGCAGTCTTAATAATTAAAGACGAAAGAGGAAATGGAAATTTCCTGACTGGGTGGTAGCGGTGCGGCAGCATAGAAGCCTTAATCCATCTTGTTCTTGTCCAGTTTCCCTGAAACACTTGACAGAAGTCTGGAAGCTACTGAGAGCTAATGAGAACAGCAGCAAGCCTAATGGTTAAACACAATCTTTCTGAGTAGGAACTAATCTGGTTTATACGAGCTGGATGTGCTTTGAGGTATAGTTGAGGCATGGTCTTCCAACTATACTTTCACTTGTTTAATTTTTTTTGCTGTGATTTTTAATGGCCTGCCAGAACAGTAAGGTGTCTATTCACTGCCCCGATAGACTAAGAGGAAGGGTGGCTGCTGCTCATGTGTGGGGTGGCCCAGCTCTGTGGGGAGAGAGGAGATAGTTTCCTAAGCCCGTGTGGTTGAGCTGGGGAATGCTGATGGGCACTTTGGTTAGTAAATGAGGGGACTGGTGCACGCTCACACGCCTTCCCTCTGAAGGGGTAAGCACGTTTGCCCACAGGATCCAGACCACATTTGGTTTTCCGGGAGCCATCAAGACTGCTTTGTGGTGTAAACCCAACACCACAGTGCTCGGTCTGGAAGATTCCCACCACTTCCTCCCAGTGTAGTGAAACCCTGCGAGATATGAGAGAAGAGGTCACAATTAAAAAAGATGGTTTTGGCTTCCAGTGCAAAAGGTGGTTTGCTGCAGCCATCCACTTGGCCATCTGTGAAGATGGTAGATAGAACATTTTCCACTGTGGAGCTTATGCTATGTTATGGTCTTGTGGTTAGCTTAGAGACTCTTCTCTGTTGTATCAGAAGAGGTTGCAGAGTGCTGCCTTCTGAATCATCACAGCTTATCCAAAATGTTTATTGTCTGATTACTTCTTCCTCAGCTTTTGTAATGTAAGGTCACACTGACTACAAACCACTGCCATCTTTGCTGACTTGCTTGCTTTCTACATTTATTCGTGGTGTATTTTAAGAGTCATGAAGGCACTTGGCTGTCAGTGCCCGTCACTTCTCTGTGCTATCAGCTCTTGTATCGGCAGGTAGGTTAGTAGGTTGTGACCCGTGTAAGGCAGGGTGTACAAAAGTGTGTAGATGGATGGGGAGAAAAGATAAAGATGCATAAAACGAAAGGCTGTGCTTGTCACAGCGGTTATATCGCCTGGAGCTGCCTGGAAATTACTGAGCCCACTTTGTGCAGTATCAAAGCCTCATGCAATATCCAAGCCTCATGTAAATGTTGTTATCCAAGTGTGCAAAAGCTGTGATCTGACTTAAGTTACTGCATGGTGCCCTGCTGATCTTCTCACTGTACTGATGGATGGATGGATGGAGGTCTAGTGTGAGTGGGGGAGGTCACTGCTATGTCCTGGAGAGGCCACCTCCTCTAATGGAGCCCGGAGGAGTTGGAGGCCTCCAGGAAGCTCCATGGGACAGTGGTGTTGGGACTTTGCTGGCAGCATGAATGTGAAGGCTAGTTTTATATCACTGTAGTGAGTTAGTTTTATTTTAATAAGCTTTAATTTTCTCTGAGGAGTATTATCAGATGTGTTTTCAATTCAGCATTTTAACATCTCCTTTCAGTTCATAAAAGCAGTGGCAATAGGAAAACTCAGAATTCACTTGAAATGCCGTAGTCTGGATACAGCCAGAGTGTAATCAGTTATTTAAATGAAATGTTGGGCCACTAGTACTGACAGTACAGATAGTAGCAAGTGACTTAGGAAGACTAAGTATCACAAAAAGCTATGGACTTTGTCTGTTAAAGGATAAGCCTCAGAGGAGGTACCAAGTGCACTGTCGTATAAACCACTAAATCTTTCCTATTACTTACACATTGCAGTTAGTAATCATTCAGCTTGTGTAAAGAATTACTGTTCTTTTCATTGTCTGACAGTGTAAGCAATAAGGTATGTGTTTCTGTTCCTTTTCTAATAAGTATGTTACAGATGAAGATCGGCTGTGTTGTGCTCCTTTGATGGCCCTGTTTCAAGTTATCCCTAGATAGGATTTTTTCCTGTTTTCCTTTTTCATAGACAACATTATAACATAATAAGAAACCAAGACACTTTTTTTTTTTTTTAAAATTTTAACTTGACTGATTGGAGAAATAGTTGGTCTTCATTTGCAAGTAAATTCAAAGGTAGCATATGCAAGCTGGATCATTTACATCTATGAACCCTTTGCAGATTCTGAAGGGCCATGATTTGGAGGATGCTCAGGCCTCAGCAAAGGATATGGCAAGACTGATTTGTGGGGTAGTATTTGGGGTCTTTATTTGTGCTATAGAGGACTTGATGCAATGGCCAACTGGGTGTGCACGGTGCTGTGTAAATGAAAAGCTCAGTAAAATAGTTAAACCATGATGATTTGTAAAAAAGCATTGGAAAGTCTGTTTATAAAAGAAAAGGAGACATTTGAAAATCCAAAGTAAATTTAGTTTGCTTCTCATCCTGTGCTCTGCCATCCAGTGTGGTTATTTCATTATTTGCCAAGCTTAAATCTTTCACTGCATAAACTTAAATATTCTATGGCAATTTTCCTCCCTTATTTTAAGATGGATTGTACTGGGTGTGTTTTGAAGGATACACTTAAAGAAACTATGAGCCAAGTCTAACACAGTTTTTTTATAGTGAGATATATCATTTTAGTTATAAATATATCAGAATGCCAGCAGGACTCACATGCAGCAGTCAGTTACAGACCTGCCATGGCAAGACATACAGGTTTGCTTGCATATATATCCATTAAGAACACAAAGTCCTTTTGGCTGGTGCTGCCCATGAAGAGCTAATTTCATTTGGAGGAGGCTCTTCCTGGCACTGTCTGGGAATGAGTGCTGGAGGTGCCGCTCTGGATGCAGCTGCATCAGCAGTGACCTTGGTGGTGGGTTTTTTTTTTTTATGTGTGTGTGGTTGAGCAGTGGTTTTGGCATTGTGGGAAGAGGGTTGATCCGATCTCTCCTGGCCCTCCATAAACCAAGGATTAAGTGAGCTCAGCCACTGGAATAGGTTGTGATTGTGGAACTGGTCTCTCTCGTCAAGGCTCAAAGCACGCTGGTGCACTATGTGTGTTTCTGCTGTGGGGCAAAGGAAGAAAACAGAAAAAAATATTTTAAAATAGAGTTTGGAAAGGCAGTTGTTGTCCCTAAAGCTATGAGCTATGTTGCAAAAGCCTCCTGCAGGATCTTATGCAGGGTGGCTGTGTCCTGGCTTTTGAGACCACAGCAGCTCTCTGTGTTTTGTTTTGAATGCAACCCACGTAAGGTCTTGGGAATAACCATGTATCAGGTACAAAGTTGGGAAAAGGGAAGATTTTATTCATACTTAAGCGGATCACATACCTCGGCTGGAAGTGATTGCATCTGAGTTGGACAGATGAGGAACTTGCCGTTCTTCATCCTATTTAAGAATGAAAATCTTGCTGTAGCAAAAGTAGGGCCTTTAGGACATACATGACATTATTTTTTTCAGGAAATGCCACAGAGAGAAACCTTATCTGCAGCTCTCTGAGTAGAAAGGGTTGTAGGAGCTACAGATGCAAAGCCAGCATTTCGAGCCCCACTGCTTTCTTTATAACCATGAGAGATGGTCAGCGTTGGCTTTATTTTTTATTTTTGTTTTTGTGGACTTGCTATCATGAATTCTCATGGTGAAATCTGAGTGCTGCATCTGGCCTGTCTGGCCTGTTGGCGAGTCCTGGCAAAGCCAAAAGGAGTCCCCGCAGCCAGCGGTGCTGGGCATTGAGGAGCAAGTCCCTGTTCTGGCCTGGTCTGGCCTGTTAAACCCTCCCTCTGTCTGCAGCTGCTGCGACTTCAGCAAATCACTAACATTGTAAGGTCTTTAAGATGTTAGGAAGAGACTCGTTCCCTGACTGTTTGGATGCTTAGTGTTCTTACTAGTATAAATGCTCAGAAAAAGGTTATTAAAATGGCATTTGTTCAGTGTGCTCTGTGTGTGTATGTAGATGTACCTTTGTTTATTTCAGGAAAAAAAAAAAAAGTAGGTAGCAGTCTCTTAATTCCTTTTGATGATCAAGGTAATAAAATACAGCTCGGATTATGTTTGGTAAGTTCATGAAGACCTGTTATCATTTAGCAATGAGTTAATGCTGATTTTAAAAAATAAAATAAGAAAAGGAAGCTATAGAGATACAAGGTGAGTGCGTCCTGAGGGGCGAGCCCCACACAGCTGGTGTGGCCCCAAGTGACCGGTTTGTTTCCTTCCCTTCTTCTCCCACCCAGAGTACAAGAAGAAGTACGGGGAGGAGCACGGCTCATGCCAGGCCGGCATCGCGGGCTTCTTCACCGAGGTGAGCAGGATGAGTGGGCTTTCCTGACTCTTTTATTGTGTTTTTATCTGATTTTTGATTTATCTATTTTTTTCCATGTGCACCAGGGAAGGGAATGAGAAAATATGACTTCAACAGCTGGCTATGCAACTTAGCGCATTTCCTTTGTACTGTCCTAGCTTTAATAAACAGGGCGAGCAGCCACCCATCCCTTAATGTCTTCTGCCCTCCCACGGTTCTGGGTGGGGATTTTCATGTTGCCCAGTTTGTACGGAGTGATTCGTGTGGGGGCGGATTTGTTTTTTTGAAGGCCCATGGAAAAGAATGAATGAATCGACTCTGAAAACTCTCCTCAAGGAGCAATTTGTAGTATCAGGCATAACCAGGATAGTCTATCAAATATATCCCCAAACTTGCATAGAGGTTTCTCTGTGTCTAAGTTTAACTCTTATCTTCGGGGATATGTATAATGTACTCCCTAAATTATTTTATTTTTGCATATCAATATATTTAAAAACAAAAAGTTAGAAAACATTTGTCTTTCAGATCTTGCCATGTCTTACTTTCACCAAAGATTAATTTATTCTCTCATGTCTATATTGGTATTGATTTTTAATGTTTCAGGGAAAAAAAAAAAGCTCTTTCAGAATCAAATTCTTACTTGCTCAGGCCTGGTTATAGAGGCACTGACCTGCAGACTTTGTCTGGGTTGATATAAAGAGAATGGCAATGTCCTCTCTGTGCTGGAATTAGGTTTCTGTCCCTGTGCCTTCAGTGCTCCTTTGGTTCAGCCTCTCGGTGCCTCAGCCTAAGGCGATGGCAGCTCTATGGAGTCCAGGCCAGGCCCATCTCCAACAGCAGGAGATGCAGATAAATAAATAGCTTGTGGGGGTCAAACAGACAAGTCCCTGCTGAATTTTCAGCCCTGCCATTGGAGCCAATAAGCGATCCTGTGACCTCCAGGGCTGCTCCCAGGGAAAAAAAAAATGACATCATTTAAAAAGAAAAGAAAAAAAAAATAAAGCTTAGTAGGAAATGCAGGTTCCCACTGGCTCCAGGGCTAGGGACTTTAGGTAGGTCTAATGCTCCCCAGGCTTAACTCCCTCCTCTGCCGGAGGAATGTGAGCCACATCTGCCGCTCTCTGGGGAAGGCTCCCCCGCAGAAATAGGAGACGCTTTGGGGCAGTGTGTTCCCAATCAAGCCCTTTTTGTTGTTCTGGTGGACAAACAAATACTGTGCAGAGCCAGGGCCTGACCCTGGCGGCTCCGCTGGGCTGGCAGTGGTTCCTGCTGGGCTGTGGGAAGTGTTTTGGGCAAGTATTTTGCTCCCAGGTGAGCATCCCTTGGCACGGGTGCTGGAGAGCCTGCCTCAGCCAAACGCAGCCCCAGGTTTTTTGGGATGTTAGTCCTTCCAGCAGTGAGGGAGAGGGCAGTCCTCTGCAAGCAGACCACAATTGATTGGAATTTAAGAAATGCACATTAAGTGCTGCAAGTCAGTGCTGTGGCACTCAAATTGTTGGACTGAGAATACTGCTTTTTGTGCGTTAGAACATCCTGAATTGCGTTTACGTATTTGTCGAAATTTCCCTGTTCGAAAAACAAGGCAGAGCAAGATGATTTTCTTAAAAATTTGAAACTGGGAAAAGCAGGAAGAGTATCCCTTCTTTTTATTGTCCTCTCCTGAAAAACATGGAGATTTTTACTTCTTAGGACCTAGTACTCGATAAGGTGAATTCACATTGCTGGCAATTGTTGGGAGAAAGGAAACTGCCTCCCCCTGCCCGCCCCCCTTTTTTTTTTTATTCCTGGTATTATTTCCTTCTGTGGGAAAGAGCTCTGAGTGCTGCATACACATCTGTCCTTGTGACGTGAGAAAGACGAGGGAAAAACTAGTCTTTTTAGACCAATATGACATCTCCTATAGGTACTCAGATTGCGAGTTGCATTCAGGAGTGGCCAAGAAAGGTCGCCTTGGAGGTTATTGAAATGGGAGCACATCTTGAGGCAGTTAATTTTCTTCAGAGATGGCTGGTTCTTCTAATGGGCTGATATAACCTCCTGCTCCCGCTCTCACTCGAGCAGCGCAGCTAAATCATCAAATGTTTCTCTGAGCTTTCTCAGCTGTGCTTGGAGCTCAGCCAGCAGTTTCGGCATGTAGGATTTAACTTGGAGCTCACCTTATTTTCCTCTCCCCACCTTCTCTGTCATGACTACCGTTTAAAATTTCTGTGGTATCTTTGCTGCATCTTCACTGGCCTTGCTCATGACTTCCCCTGCTCATAGGAATGATGGGATTTCTTTCTTTTTTCTTTTTCTTTTTTTTTTTTGCTTGGCCATTGATTTATTTTGTTTTATTTTAATTTCTGAAGTGTTGTTATGTGCAAGCTTTTGTCTTTGCCTGTCGTTTCAGTGATCTCAGTTCAAACATTAAAAATGTTTAAAAAAAAATCCGATTTTGCCTGATTTTCAGTTTTTCCAAGCCTAAAATGATCTGGGTGTCTATAATCAAACATAGTTGGGTTTGCTCTCGGAGCCATGCGTATTATTAATTTTGAGGATGGAACAGGGCAAAACATTCCATCTTCAAAATATGCAAACCCTGTGCTTGAGTGCATGGCAGATATTTAGCTTTATAATCATAAAATGAGCATCTTTCATGATATGTCCCACCCTCCTTCCCAGCATCGGTAGGTGTAGAGTGTTGCCGGAGTTGAGGCATGGTCTCCAATGCAGGGGGTCTGGGCGTGCGGGTTCTCCCATCATGTGGTGGAGGCCCTCACTCCTGCCTGGGGCTCCTAGGAAAATGCAGCAGTTGGAGAGTCATGTTTTGGGTAGACCATGGGAGCAGGGATGAGTGCGATAGCTAGTGAGGCTGTGGATGGTCTCTTTTCTTACAGGACAGTTAAGCAAAAGTGGGTCCTTAAAGAGCAAAACTTGTATCTTCAGGGTGTGTAGTGACCCTGGGTTTGGGAAGAGAAATGCCATGTATGTGCACAGAGAATGATCATTTTTATAGATGGACTAATTAGTGTTTTACATTAATATCCTCTCCCCTTTCCCACTGCTCCATGAGGCATGAATTCCTCCTTGGTTTTGGTTTTCATCCTTCCCACTCCCTTTGTTTTTTTTTTCCTGTTGCAGGAGCTGGTCATCATGGGGGCACCAGGATCTTATTACTGGACAGGAACCGTCAAAGTGCTGAATCTCACGGACAATATGTATTACAAGCTGAACGATGATGCCGTGATAGCCAGGCGATACACGTACCTTGGTAAGCCGCTCGCTGCCGGAATGGGATCTGCTCAACAGCTTCCCTCAGGGCTTGGACACCATAAAGCTGGCACTGGTGGTTTGTGGTGGTGTAGTGTGTTTTATGAAAAGCATAAAAAGAAGAATGGCTGGATTAAAGGGTCACCAATCGGATAGCGATAAGTGATGTATAAGGAAAGAAGCGGCCAGAATATTCACTTTATTTTTATTAAAAAAAAAAAAGACAAACTTCACATTTTTTGGAAAGTGTTTGGGTAGAGAAGCAATGTGGCTGGTTGTGGGCCTCCTGCATTCCTGGTTTTGCCCTGTGGTGGACGTATTATGTGTCACTGCTTAGGCTGTGTGCATCTGCCTGTAAAATGGGCACAGTGTCATTACAGAAGAGTGTATTGCAGGGATTAATTTATTTGAACAAAAAATAGCCATGACTTATAACAGAAGGAGACTCTGAAAGGATTGGCTGTAGGTCTGAAACTATCTTTAATGTTAAGACAATATATTTTACTTCTAAAATCAAGTAACATTACAAGTGTAATTATTTTATAGGCTTCCTAATGCCTAGGACAGTTGAGAATGAGAAGATATTTTTAACAGATAGTAGTTTGATGTTGTTTGACTGAAGACTCATGGTCACCTCTTCTTTCCCCTTTTCCCCCTCCTGCCCTTAACCTTTAGTCTTAAAAAAAAGAGAACCACTTAGAAAGTGCTGTTTGGAGATGGTAAATGAGGAGTGTATATATACACTTAAGGACATATATAGGTTTCACCACTGATAGACCTGAGTTATAGCGTTTCTCATGTAGACAAGAGACTCATCATTCAAAATAGAAGAGCAAGTTAAATATGACAGCCTTAGAGGGAAAATATTATCTTCTTTAGTTGTTATACATCATTTTAACATAACAAATAAGACCTAATCTTTGATCTTCTTTCAAATAGCCTCTTTCTTTCTTTGATTTTCCTTCCCATTTGTCTTCTTGCCTAAACAAAAATCTTCTTCAGCCGTTAACTTCTCTGACCTCTTTGTCAACTGTCCCCTGCTTTCCCCCAACCAAAAAGGCACTTAATTTTCCAAGCCTTTTTGGGCAGTGATTTTTAAGTGAAGGTGAACCCTTTCTAGCTGACATGAATCACCCTCTGTGGTACTTCTCTGCATTGATGTGGTCTTTTTGTTCTGTTTGTGCATGTGTCTGAGTACACGTTTTTATTTTATTCCTTCCCTTTCCTTTTCACATCTGGATTCGTGGTTACCTAACTGTTCCCCTTATCCTTTTTGCCTGTACCTGCTTCTGGCCAGCCTCCTCCCACACCTTTGCTCTTCTGGCTTTGGGAAGAGGCCGGAGAGCTTGCTGTGATTTCCTGAGGTCGATGTGCTCAAGCTGAATGTCGGCACGTCCTGGACAAAACAGTTGTATAATGTTAATTCCTAGGAACTGTGCAAACTGATGAGTACGATCCAGATGGCTGACCTGTTCCTCTTTCCTTTTGTGCCTTATTTTATTTATTTATTTATTTTCTCTCTCCTCTCCCATCCCAACCCATCTCCCGCTCAGGATACGCGGTGACAGCAGGTCATTTCTCGCAGCCGACAACCACGGACGTTGTAGGAGGAGCTCCCCAGGACGGAGGCATCGGAAAGGTGTGGCTTTTTGTCAAACAATAACATGGTCAGATGCAGCTGGGAAAAGAAATAGTATTGATTCAGTTCCCACGAGTTTGAAACACCAAGAGATTTTTGCCTACAGAATAATTTGGGAGCACTATGCAGGGAAGAGGAGAAGTTGTTTGATGAAATCATCAAATTTCTCCACTTGTCCCTTCTGGTGCCTCACCTCCGTTCCTGTCCTCTCTCTCCCACCCAATCCTTAAAATAGTTATTTTAAAAAGACACTCACCGCATACTCGACCATGTTGAGTGCCTGGCTCTACTGCTCGCCCTTGGAAGGGAGGGATGCTCAGTTCCTCTGCCTGCACAGGCATCTGCTGGCAAGGAGCCTGGGATTTCCCACGCCGAGTGAGCCCAGGTTTCTGCGGGAGCAAGTCCCTTTTTTTAACAAGCCATGTGTTTTTAGGTTTCGGTTGTGATACGAGATCTGTCACTGCAATTCTATCAATATTTTTGTCTCTGCGTGTTTCTGGTTAAACAGTTTATCCTACAGAAACAAGCAACAAGTGGACTGTGTTTGGATAGTTCACTGCTTTACAACTTACTTCCCATCACCATTTATGTCCATACTGGGGAATGTATGGTCCTTATGTTAAGTGTCTCTTTGCTTTTGTTTAGCTTAAGAAATTTCTTGGGCTTCATCCAAGCTTTCGAACTTTCCCACCACTTTAATGGCAAAGCTAGCTACTCGTGACTTCACCCACTGTGGCTCATTTGCCATCTTGTATCAATCAGCCTTGTATGAGTCTTGTAAACCGTAGTAAATGAAAGGGGAGCCATCTGCAAGTAAACCTTGGGCTCAAAGCTGCCGTTTATGAATGAGTAGCTGCAAACAAGAGTGGAGTTAATTTATGTGGCAAGCAGCCCAGAGGTAAAGATCAGTCACATTTGGGGTGAGCTTTCATACAGTTACATTGGGAGGTCCTAATCCTCTGTAAAGAGAACCGTTTTTATGCTGATACAACCGGCAGGAGTGAAATTTGCAGTGCTGCTGTTTCTTATCCTCGTTTGCAGACGGTTTCAGGCGGAAACGGCGCACATGCGTTTGCTGGCCTCCTAGCAAAGGTCAGAGCAGAAACTCCTAAAGCGTCCTGATCTTCGCCATGCAGCATGGGCGGGCTGCCTCTTGCAGAGGGGAGCTTGGCCAAGGCCACCGGGGCCGGCTTGTGCCTCTTGTGCCAAAAGCACCGATGCTGCGCTTTGTAGCTAGCATTGCCAGTATTGCTAAGTATGAGTTAACTTCTTTTTCTTTCTTTTTTTTTTTCACTTTTCAGGTCTATATTTTCAGAACTGACAGGCGGTCGGGCTCTTTAATAAAGATTTTCCAGGCTTCAGGAAAAAAGGTGAGCTTTTTTAGCATGCTCGTTTTCATTCTGGGGTAGGACAGAAGGGGATATAGTGGTTGTTTGGAGTGGTTATCTTGGAGAATCACTTTTAATCCACTTCTTCATGACTTACGGAGATAATTCTGTTTCTCCTCATCCTCTCAGAAGATTTAAACCTGTTGTACAGACCAGGCTGTAGTTGGCTGGTTACACAGACTCTCCACTCCAGTTTATTGCTGTTTTGGGGTGCTGTTAAAATTAAGCTGTTTTACTGAGGAGCATCAAGAGGGGATGATTTTAGCCCTCTTCCTGCCATGAATCAGTCCTGCCTTTTCCTCTTGGCTTTAATGCCTTAGAGCTAGGGGGGAAAAAAAAGAAAAAAAAAAAGTGGTTTACTGTGAATTACAGCTCCCCTGTGGGGTTTGTGTATGAGTGGCCCTACAGCCAAAAAGAGAGTCTCAATCTTTAAACACTCTTGGGAATCTGGAGTAGGTTAAAGAGGCAAGGACACATAGCTGGATGCTGTGAAGTGTGTTTGAAGGTCTCTCCACAATTTCGCTTGCTCAGTCATTTTAAAAGGAAGGGACCTTCCAGCTCATCCAGGGTATCTCCTGTGTCTGATTGCTTCCTGTTCATTTCTTCTCCACTGACTTTTAAATGGCCCTGAGGAAGTGCTCTGGGAGAGTCCTTCCTTAGCCTCACAAGCAGAACTATCAGGAAGTTTCCAGGTTTCAGCCAAAAACTTTCCTTTTTAAATGTAACTGCATTATTCTTGTTTCTAACTTAATTACTTGAGCATTTACATCCTTTGTATACTTCCATGCTGTCACCTCTGTCTTCCCGAGTAGTGTCTGTCTTCTATAGAGTCTGCAAGACCCAAGCTAGAGCTTATTTTGAGAGAAGCCCACCCTAACTCACCTTTCTCTGTTTTTTGGTTCTGAGCACCAGACGTGCTCAGCCATCGGCACTGCTCAGCAGTGAACTCTCACAACAGCCCATGTGAAAGCTCCTTGCTGCGATGTCCTGGTTACACAGGCACTAAAAGCATGTTTTTCCTTCACTTTTTTTCTTGAGAGGGACTGAACAAGGAAATCGAATGCAGAAAAAAAATGTAATGCCATGTTCCAAATGTTAAGTGCACAGGCTTCACATTCTCACAGTACCACGAACTCGTCCATGAACCGCAGATGTGTGATGTTGCTAAATAACAGCCTTTCCCTGAAAACTGCCTGAATTCATAGTGAAATGTTTTTAAGAACTTTCACTCCTTACCCATGAGAATTTTGTTTTAAAACACTAGTGGAATAAAAACATAAACAAATAAAAGATCCACAAGGGGACTAGAGCTGTAGAAAAACTAGAATCAAATGGTATTTGAGGTCTGACCCTAAATCCACATAGACACAAAAATCTGAATTATAAACTGAAACGCTATCCTTAACTTACCCCACTATATATATTTAGCAGCTTTTAAATCTTGCAGACAGTGAGGAATAGAGATGCTACTGCTCATCTCCTGTTAGTCCCCATAGCCCCAGCTCGTACATGCTAACTATCAAATGGGTATTGCGGTGTGACAGAAATCAGAAATGAGGAATATAAAAATATGCAATGAATGTGTGATTTATTCTTTTTAACCTAATAATTACTTTTTACCCTCATTTTTTCCTGCTATTTAAACAGTTTTCAATCTCAAATATTAAAGGGTATCTCTCTATTAATCTGTTCAATTTAAACTAATTTTGCATCAAACAGCTATAACAAAAGATTGGATGTGACTTAGCTTTTTCTGTACCACTTAAGGACTTTCAATAGAAAGTTATCTTTTGGGCCAACACACACACTGTGAGTTGTGTGTGTTATGTGAGAGGAAATCAGGGAAAGGCTGACGTCAGCCAATGACTAATACCTCTGTTTGAGGTTACAGAGGGATGAAAGGGAAGGAGAGAAGGGGAAAAAGTATTCCGCAGGTGAGGGAGGATTTTTAGATACCTCTTTTTTTGGGACATTTATTTTTTTAAAAAACAGGAGGGGGCAGGGTGTCCACGGACATCTGACCTACCCGACTTCAGGTCCCTTTTGGGAGTCCACCTGAATAATCATTTGGCAGGGCTGAAAGTCTTGATTTGGGAAACGCATTTCACCCCTTCCTGGTTTGAAGCACTTGACAAGTGAAAGCTAGTCCTAGGAAGCTCTTTAAATGTCTCAGTTCAGCATGTCCCACCCTGTGTTATTCCCCATATAAACCATACAAACTAATGTGCTGTTACAGTAAAGTGTTTAATTCTTGCCAGAAGTATCCCTTAGGATTTCTCTGTAGGGCTGCTTTTGAGTGATAAAGCAGCAAGTCATCGTTTGAAATTACAAAAAAATAAGAAGAGAGTGAGCCTAAATGATTTCCTCCTGTGTGTGGGCAGATACTGAACGCTTTGTTGTGACTCGGCTTGGTTGCAGATGGGCTCTTACTTTGGCTCCTCCTTATGTGCAGTTGATCTGAACTCGGACGGACTTTCAGACCTGCTGGTTGGAGCACCGATGTTTTCCGAGATCAGGGATGAGGGTCAAGTCACAGTCTACATCAACAGAGGCAACGTGAGTATGTGCAGGAGATGAATTTGGAAGGGGTGAGGATGTGGGTCTGGGTGGACCAACGCTCCTGTGGTCCCAGTGTTGCCTGGAGAAACTCGATGTCTCAAGTCGTGGCGTTTTGGGTGTCTCCAGCAGAACATGAAGTCACGGAAAACTTGTCTGCTATCATGTTTTCCCAGATACCAGTCCACATTCCTCACAGAGCTGTGAATCTTTCGAGGAGGTCTGGGAAAGTTGCTGGTTTTATGTTGAAACTTGGCGATGTTTGTGGCTTTGTGTAACTTGGATGCCAAAACTGAGGAAAAGTCGGCGGCTTTGACTGGGTTTTGCTTTGTGTTTTGGGTGGTCATTGGAAATTGCAAATTGGCAAAAAAGCTGTGAGGATTTGGGAGCTCCTCTGAATAGCAACCAAAGGTTAAATTTGTGCCATCTTTACATTACGACCTCTATTAAAGTCTTTGATTCTCACCAGCTGAAACTGTTGGATTTCATATGACCCAGCGGTCGTCTTGGAAAAGCCTGAACTTTCCTGCATCAACAAAACAACATCATTACTATGGTGTATTCATAGAAAAACAATGATTGTTTGTTTTTATTTAATATTTGGGTCCCAAACCTGCTGCCTCAGTGGGGTTGTTGCTACAGACCGAAGTTAAACTGGTGTGTATTATTAGTATTCTAAGAATTCTTACGTAGGGGGGTTACTTCTGCATTCATGCAGATGTCCTATCGGTAGCATTTGAGAGACTTCAAAATTGCTTTTGCTGTAATTTTATCTTCAATTATGAATACTCCTCTAAATGAGTCTTATCTTTTTACCTAGATCCACAGCTTAGCCAACTTTCAGTATTGCAGCATTGCTGTTAGGCCATCAAAACAGGATGCAGAATGCCAAAGATAATAACCAACATTGACTGCTTATAGTGGGAATGTACCTGAGATTTTCTTTTTTTTTTTACTGTGTAAAAAACCCAGTCAAGAAGTTAATAGGAATTCCTTTTACTCTAGCAGTAGGAGTTACTAGCAGGCAGGATTGCAGCCTTTCTTTAGGGCCTGGTTCTTAAACCACCAGTTCATTCTGCAAGCAGCAGCACTTGAGAAGCCGTTGCGGCGCATCAGAGAAAAATGCATTATAATACCAGGAGGCACCACGATGCCTGGTTTAATGTGCTTATATTTCCCCTCTTCCTATGAGGACTGCAAAGAGACAAGATGCACATACAGGCCTCCCCGATTCCCCTCTGCTGCGATTCAATTTCATTATGTGGGGTTTTCTTGAAGTCAGCAACTCCCTGCAGCCAAGAAAAGGATTTTATTACATGTTTCAGGGGGCATTTTACCCACGTTCACAAAACAAAGCAACCCTTGAGGTGGATACAAAGTTGGGTTGCGTAACTGAATTTTGTTTTCTTGTGGAAATGTTGCTTCCCCCTTGAGGGAAGACTGTAAGAAGCGAGAGCTTATGGACCTGACCCGAAAGTGGGTGGGCAAGAAAAAGCAGATCCTTAAAAGGCTTCTCGTGGCATATGGGTACAAAGCTACTTGTATTTTGAACTTTTCCCTTTCTCTTTATTTCATTAAATCTCTCTCCTTATTCTTCATTTCAGACAACTCTTTTTGGGGGGGAGTTGCTTTAATCTTTCTGTCCAATGCTTAAAAAGTTTCAAATTGCCCAAATGCTTTGTGCTTAGGGCAAAATTCTTCTAAATTCACTGGGGTTTAGCAGAATCAGCCTTTGCTGAGGTTTCATTTGTCAGATGTAGTCTGCCAGTAAAGCAAGCCCTGGGCTGTTACATTTGGGGATCTGGAAACCTTCATGAACTCATCACATCCTCGGACTATAAGCATTTTAGGTGCATCATTTGATCATTTGTGCTTTTCTTTTTTCTTTATTTTTTTTAATCCCAAACTAAAATAAAAAATAGTTTTCCTTTTAGAAATAAAAAAGTATCAGTCTAAGCTTAATCTCACCAACTGTTAAAAAAAGGCTGTTCAATTAAAACTGAGCCCTGTCAAATGTCATGTGTTAGTAATGCTGAGGGATTAGCCATCAATAAGGGATTTTTTTTAGAAGACAAAGAATAAATTCTTATTTCAGTATATTCTTGTACCTTTTTTTCCCCATTTTTAGTACTGCATTCCCCAAAGTGGCTGTCTACTAAAGTTATCATTCTTGGGCACTTTGTTTACCTGCTCACATAGAGCTGGAGCTTTCACCTCCTTGGCTCTCTGGTGGACCTTGCCTCTTGTGGAGATTTCTGTTTAGCCTGGCTGCTTGTGTTAGAAATGCCATTTATGGCTGTGGAGTGTGCCCTGAGAGACCCACATGGGCTAGCTGGAGTCGATTATGTTATTATTATTATTCCAAGTTATTTTAACCCTTTTGATTTACAGTGCTCGAGTAATTTGTGCTCACTGGGACTTCAGTGGTAGGGCAAAAGTCAGGCTGCAGCTCTGCCCCAGGTGTTTCCTGAAACATATATATGTGTTTGTGAGTGTGTGTGTGCACGTTCCCATGAAGAGGCCTCGTGTCTGCTAGGGCTCACGGTGATTTTTGTGTGTTTTTCTGAGCCTGTTGTCTTTCCTGTTTGCTAGGGAGTCCTGGAAGAGCAGCAGGTGCTGGACGGTGACAGCGCCTACAACGCGCACTTTGGGGAGAGCATGGCCTCCCTTGGCGATATCGATGACGACGGCTTCCCAGGTCGGTGCCTTTTCCTTGGGGCACCTTTCTCCGAGGAACTTGGGCTAACGCAGAGTGTTTCGGTGGCACTGCCCCTCTCCTCCCCCCGGCAGCTCTGGGACACCGATGGCCGGTGCCATGTAGCATCGTTCCTCTGGACCTGTCCAACAGCTGGACGTCACCCAGAGAGAGTCTTGCTTGCGTGTGCTTTGCCTGCTAGAGCCCTTCCTAGCTGACTGTGCCTGATGTGCTGACTTACACACACCTTACACCTGACTGTCTCATTAATTCTGGTTAGCTTCCTTGTTACATTTTCTTTTCTTTTTGAGTGCTTCATGAAAGGCTTCAAATTCCCACTACCCAAACGGAGCAGAAATGTATGTCTGGCCTGTTCTTCTTTCCTGTTCTTTTATGTCTTAAGCCTTTCCAGCTTTTGTGGCGCAATGATGCTTCTTATCATAAAATGTAATTACGAAGTAGCCTCTTGCTACTCTTGTTGTGTACTCCATTAATAATCTCTGTCCTTTGCTTTATTATACCCCTGCTCCTTTCCCGAGCCATTTGGTTTGAGGGCCTCTGCTGTGGTAACAGTAGATGAGGGGCAAGTGTTGACACTGGCACCTTTTCTGCCCCAGTTTTTGGCAGCACAGTTAAGGACTTGGAGCGAGGACCCATTTCCTTTGTGTGTGCCTGGGTTTATTTCTTCGAAGACTCTGAGGGTGCAGTTCTAAATCATGCCTAAACAAACCTCACTGCACGTCGCCACCACAGGTGACGGTCACGGTCTTCCTCAGGTGGTACCTGCACGCTGGTTGCTTCTTATGGCTCAGATCTGGTAATCAAGAGGCTGCCGAGTGAATTGGGCCTGGCCATGGGTGTGAAAGCACCAGGCAGAATTTACTTTTAGCAGCTGGGTAGTCAACCACTAGATCCAACAAGGAGAGGAGAATGGGAGATGGGATGGTTCTTCAGTGGCTTGCAGTTTAATTGGATCCAACATAATTTGAAACTGCATCCTCAGCAGCCCCCTTTTTACCTTCCTATCCTAATGTAGCCAACCTACTTTGATACTCTGAGTTTTCAAGCAAACTTATCCTTGTGCTACATTAAATCCATTTTGCCATTTGTGTCTTGATTCACAAAGCAGACGTTCCTCTGGGATGAGAATTTTGATCTGAAAGGATTTTAAATAGTCCTTTTGAGCACGACTGTTGGTTAATGTGCAAACATTTTCATAACAAAAACACATGTTTCTGATTAGGCACACACACACAGCCGCATGCATGTACAAATTCATATACATCTGCCTATTTTTAAATTTATTTTAGCATGAGCTCTTCATTAAATCAAACAAGTTTTTGTAGCCAGGCTGACATGAGCAGTGTGCTGATCATGTTGATCGTGATGAACTGTCTTCCTGTGGAGAGCTGGCATGTAAAATTGGGAAAAAGTGGAGTAGTGGAACGGATTCTGAAATGTTTGTAATCTCTGCTGTTCTACAGATGTTGCCATCGGGGCACCTAAGGAGGACAACTACGTAGGAGCGGTGTATATCTATCATGGAGATGCCAATGGTATTGTCCCCCGGTATTCTATGGTACGTGATGCTGCTTATGTGATACGTGTATGTGAAGTGGGGCCTGCAGGAATAAAGCAAATTTAGGGATAAAACACGGCGATGGGATTTTTTCTGAACCTTGTCTTCCAGGGTAAGTGGCATTTTCCTAAGTGAATCCCTTTATGGATGGTCTCGTGCAGTTCAAAGACACATCCTTTCTCAGTCATGGTTTGCAGATGGCTTCTCCCAAAGCTCGCCCATATCCATACTAAGAGGTTAGCCATGCTAGTTAGGAGATATTTTTCCTCAACTTTTTTTACAGTTTGCAGCTGTGGCTTCTTCCTTGGTGCAAGTGCAGTCTTCGGGCTTGAATTCCCTCAGCAGCACTGCAGAGGAGGAAGGCAAACTGGTGGAGGGTGCATACAACTCGTGGAAAGACCATGGGATAGTTAATAGTTTGCTCTTTCTTCCCATAGAAGCAAGAATGTCCAGAAAAAAGAGACAATAAGTTTCTCTTCTGTTCCCTGCTGTCCTCTCTTTTACCCAGCTTGCTGGCCCTCTTCTTCCAATATGATAATATATCACACTGCAGCCTGCGTTACAATTTCCTGACCAATATTTTGAAATAAAAACGAGGCTGGGGTATGCTACACAGCCTGGTGCAAAGCCCTGGCTATTACGCAGCGCAACTGAGCCACAAGAGCCAGGCAATAGCGAAGATAAGTTCATGCTCGTCCTGCCCAGCGTGTGTCCCCTAGGCTCTGCCAAGCACTTTTTTTTTTTTTTTTCAGAGCCTGATTCCTCCCTCCCTCCATGTGTTTGAAGTTTGAACTGTTTTGTTTTGTTGCTGGGTGGGATCCTTCGCAGTAAATGAGTTTAAGCAGAATTAAAGAGTTCAGTGGTTATACTGGAGACTCTTGTAACAGACCGCAGAAGATTTGTCCTTCTGCCTTTTACCATGTCTATGCCATGCACTACTTTTTAGTAGTAGCAGGTAGTTAAATGCCTCTTCTACTTCTAAAATGACCAGATTAGTGGTATGTGGAAAGCTCTGCCCTGTTGCTGAGAGCCGCTGGCCAGGAGTGCTTTCTCTGGCTTTTTAAATTTCGGGGATTTGCAGCTCCCGCTGAAAAGAATCAGGTTTTCTCTTTTCTTTGCATTTCATGGGGGGAATTTAGCATTTTATAAAGAGGCCAGATCAGCAGCATGGCAAATAAAGTGTCCCCCTCGCTACCTCCACCTGCCCTGCGAGTGAGGCCAGCAGACACCTTGCATGGGAACTGTGGCACCGAGCACAGCTCGACAGGGTGGCAGGATACCCTGCTCATTCAGTCCTGACCTAATTCCCCTCCTTACCTTGTGTCCCGATAGGGGTGGCAGTGCTTGCAGGCAGTGCTCCTAGTATGTGCTGCAGGGCAGTGAACGTGCCACTCATTCATTTCCTACATACAACACAAAAAAAGCTCTGCAGCAACTTCAGCTCTTGACCTGCTTGCCCTGGATTTGAACCTAGAAGTGAAAGACTTTTTGTATCTTATTACTATACCCTTGAGTCATCTTAATGCTCCGGATTTCCTTTTCGAAATAAGCTGACCTGTGCAGGCCTGCAAGGTATATATTTTCACTATATACATACACATAGATATATGTGTGTGTATGTTTGTGTATATATGCATATATGTATATATACATACTGCTCAGCAATCTAAATTAAGAAACTATGCAATGTTCCTCCTTTTCTTCATTTAAATTGCTGATGGGTTTTGTCGCCTCATATCCGCCAAGTACTGGCTATGAGCAGAGGCAGCCTAATTGGCTTGCAACATTACGTATGTGCTAAATAAATACTGCCTGAGCAGGCTTTGGGGCCTGCTGTTTTCAGTCATGGCACTTAAAAGCAGAGCAGCGTTATACCTCTGCCTTTTGGACTATAATAACCTGCAGATGTCTAATGGGACCATCATTAGAGATTTGCCACCTTAACTTGGACCTCCCCCCAAAATGTATTTGCATTCTCTGATTTAATGTTAAGTGGGGAGGAAGTTGACTTCCAATTGTCTTAATTTTATCTGCCCTTGCATAGGAAAGTGGAGTTCTGTACATCGCATAGCACTGATTTCCCTTGAAACTGGCTGTCAAAATTACAGGATATCTTTTTTTTCCGCTCAACTGATACTTTTTTGATGAATTTCCTGTCTGTCTTTCTGTCAAATATTAAAGACTTTTTGTGGTTGGGCCAAGATAAGCTGGCAGCATTTCACAAACTGTGAAGCATCACCAACAGCTAGGAATTATTTACTGGGATAGGTTTCTTTTTGCATCTTCCATCAGATCCTAGTTTGAATTAAGGTCTTAGACTGGTGGGACCACATAATGAATAAGAGCTTGGAGACATCAGATTGCCATGGAAAATGAGATTTTGATATATTCATTTGCTTTAGACGAAAGCATTTACAATTCAAACCATCTAGAGAAAGTTTTCATGTTAGTAATTAAAAAAAAAAGCTATGTTGGAAGCTAATTAGTCTCTGGGTTGGGGAGACAGAAATGAGATACAGCTTCTGTACTGACACAAAATACTTTATAATTGCTGATGAAAAACAGAATTTCCAAGTGGAGATGAAAATTAATCGTTTTGACTTTGAATACGCTGGCAAACTTAGTGAAAAGAAGTTGTTGCGCAAGATTTTCTGTTCCATTTCATCATCATCTTTCTTAAGATATAGGATAAAACCTCTGATGTGAGGGAGAAAAAAGAAAAAAAAATGAAAAGAAAATCTCCAGAGCACATTTTCGTTTTCCTACAAGAAGTCTACCTGACGTGCTTTTTATTTTACTTGGATCTTTCTTTAAGTGTGTTGGTTAATCTAAATCCACTCTGGCAGCGCTCTGCTCCGGGGCAGATGCTCCGCGTGCTGGCAGCAGCGTCCTGTGTGGGAGCAGCACAAGTGAGCAGAGGTGCAGGGCTCAGCCCACCAAAACGAGAGCTCTGGGGCTTGAAAATCAAGCTCAAAAGTTTTATCAGAGGCTTCTTTGTGTTGCTGACTAATTTCCCTTGCGTGTTTTCTCTTGCAGAAGCTGTCTGGGCAGACGATAAGCCCGATGCTACGGATGTTTGGCCAGTCCATATCGGGGGGAGTCGATATGGATGGCAATGGATATCCAGGTGCGCCTGTTGCCCTGATAACAGCAGGGGAATAGCTTGGGAAACGGCAGGCCACGTTGCTGGTTAAGGCTCCCTCAATTGCAGGAAGCAGCGTGTGGGATCTGCCCTTTTCTCTCTCTTAGCCTGAGCTTCCCCTAAGAGTTTGAGCTGGTTGCTTGGTTTGAGTGCTAGGACGATCCTGGCAAAGGATGGAGGTACCTGGCAGAGTATGCTGCTATCCTGCCATGGTAGAAGGCTGCTTGGGAGTCTCAATGATAAACTTAAGAAAAAAATCAAAATAACATATTAGTAATAACAATGAAGATAATGAGGTAGAAATGGACTGTCTTCACAGATCCAATCCTGCACTTAAAGCACTTTTGACATACTAATGTTTTAAGGGACCAAATGATTTTGGTTAGAAAAATCTGAGTTTAGATGTATGCTCTGTTAAGTCCCAAGTGGCATAAGAAAACTGAATTCTGTGCCTGTCAGCCTCCATTGTAACTGTCTAAACATTACCAAAATTTCAGATATGACTGTTGGAGCCTTCTTGTCAGACAATGTGGTACTTCTAAGGTAAGATTGCTGTCTTTTTCCTCCATTCCTGTTTTCCTTTTGGGTCCTTTTTTTCTCTAGATGTTTTGTGGTCTAAGCCCTCCACCACTAAAATTTTCTCCCTGGTTTATTGTGGTCAGAACAAGCAAGCTGCATTACTTTTTAAGCAGAACATTAGGGATGAATGGTTTCAAAGAACATATAATCTAATTTAAACAGCATAGTAAGGGATGACAATGTGTAGTAATTTCAAGACTATGAACAAACACAGAGGTTTAGAGCCAAAAGTAGATACGTGTTGTATCTCAGTGCCCCTTTAGAAAAGGTTATTGTTTACAGAAAGCTTTTTTGAATTCATGAGAAGATTTCTTTTTTTCCCCCTTGATTCTTACATTTACATAAAATAAACAAATTATGATTTAAGGGAACGAAGCTGAGCAAAAGCCAGCTGCATGCAATGCCAGAATGTAATTCCATGAGTTATGGAATGCATAATGAAATAAGAGCCTTCAAGGAAATGAAATATGGAGATGTTTTCAATACTCGCAGGATATAGGCTACTGTTTCCAGTGTGTAAGTGATGTGTGATTGCTTGGTTCATGTCTGATGGAGAGAGGTGTGATGGCTTTGTAGATCAAATTGCAAAGGTTAGGGCAGGTTTGGGGCCGACACGCAGCGCGGGGGAAGAGCATAGGAAGCTTTAATTTTGCTGGTAGCTCCACTGTTGCCCTTTTTAATATTTAATGGTAAAATCCTTTCAATAGCTTGATGTCGCTGGGGACTTCTGCATCTTGCTGGATGTTATAGGGGTGTAGCGAGACTGGCAAGACAAAGGTTTGAGCTGCAGAATTAACATGCCAACCTGTATCCTGTTAAGGGCTGGGAAAGCTTGACTCTATTTCCATTAAAAAAAAAAAAGATCCTGAAAGGTTTCCTGTTGTGTTTAAAACAATGTATATGACAACAGGAGAGTAACCTCAATCCAAGTGTTCAATCACTACCTGTTTTTATGGAGACTAGTACTTTGCAAACCCACTTTATGGCCATTCTGATCAACTACAGCTACTGCCAGTTAGGGAGCATGTTGCTCTTGCTGTTTAGATTCAGAATAGGATCGAGAAAACTGCCTTATTTTTTTTTTCCTTTCCTCACCCCTTCAGAAGTTTTTGAGAAGTCCTTTGGCCAAAGCCAATAAGTGTTTTGCCAAGTGATATTAAGGGCTTCTGTGGAAGCTGCTGTGACGTGGGGCGCATGGTAGTAGCTGTGTTGCTTGTGTGCATGTATAGCCATTTGACAAATGCTTTGTTTGTTTCCCCAGTGAATAACCAAGAATGTTAACTTTAAGGAAATATCAGACTGTGTGTCATAGCTGGAATTTCTTCCTAGATAAATTATAGCATTTATTCTTTTATGTCTCCCCAAGAATTTGGAAAGAGGTTTTCTTCCATGCCGTGAAATGATCCTAGGAAGCTCATTCTTCTGCTCCTTTTTTTTTTCCTTTTTCCTCTCTTTTTTACCTCCTTCCCACGTGTATTTCTAGGGATAGCATTTATCTTCATCCTCCACCTTGAAAGGCCAACTTGCACTGTTGTTTTAGGCTACGGTAAGAGAGACTGAGCAGCTGTCTCGGAGACTGCCATCAATCTCATTCCAGTCGATAGGAATTAGGTGTAACCGCAATCCCCGCTCTCTCCTCCCCTGTCTTCCCCCACTTCCAAATTCAGTGGCTTATGGAGAGCGAGTCCTAAAGTGCTTTGCTTGCACAGTCTGGCCCTGGGTGGCTGCTGGAGTCACCTTAGAAAACAATCTGCTGGTGGCTACACATTTTTTACTGCTCAAGTTGGTTTTGGAAGAGTGTGGTCACCCTGAACACGTCCAGAAATGAAGCCACGAGGAATAATAACACTTGCTGAGTGCTTGGGCTGGGGTCCTATGCTGAGGTGGCTCAGGGAGCCTGGATTTCCCAGCTGCATCTCTCAGGTGGGAGATCTGCTGCAGCCCCCTGGTCCTCTGCTTTCACCTTCCAGCCACCAGATCGCTCTCAAAACCCTGCAAAGGCAAAAGAGGGTTTGACTCTAATCGTCTTAAAGTTCATATGCTTTCATATACTCTCTCTCCTTTTTAATATCTGCTTGAAAGTGTGCAGTTCACTGAATTATATTTATTTCCCTTTGCTTGAGAAATTTCCTCCTGAACTGTCATTAACTCCCCCTTCTTCCTGGATCTCCAGATCTAGGCCTGTGATTACCATGGACATCTCCATCTTCCTGCCTGCCTCCATCAACATCACAGCTCCTCAGTGCCACGACGGTTTGCAGCCGGTGAACTGCCTCAACGTCACGGCGTGCTTTCGCTTCAGTGGCAAGCACCTTCCTGGAGAAATAGGTAATGGACCTTCACCAGGCTGGGGTGTGGGCACACCAGCGTCAAGGGCTCCCTAATGGAGTCAATAAGGGAGCCTTTCTGTGGGAGAAATTACTGTGAGCTGAGCTGGGGCATCCAACTGCAGAATGTTGGAGACTCCTTAGATATTTTCTTGGGTGTGTTTTTACCATCTGATGAGGATGAGGTGACATGGAATAGTTTCCTCCTCAGAGGAGGAATGGGCATGTGTCCATGGATCTTCTGTGAGAGCACAGAAACAATTAACACTTCTTAAGTTCATATCTCCTCTGTTTAATTCTTGGTATTTCGTTGGCATAACTCATATCCATAACATGTATCGAGGTTATTAGAATGCAGCTCCACATGATTTGTTTTTGGAAATGCATAAGGTGGTCTTGAAAGACAGCACTGTAAGTCTGAACTCCTGAGTGCTACTAGACATTAGCTGATCTTTTCTGAGCATCCGTTTCTCCATCCTTAAAATGGTTGTAAATAGCCCAATATTTACTTGATGGTAAGAATATTTTCTAGTTTAACTGATGTCTCTAAGACACATTGAGCTTCTCAGATGGATTTGTGTAAGTCAAAGCCATGATATTGACTGTATTGAAATACTACCTTCATCTTTTAAGCTTGTAAACATCACAACATAAGTTGCAATGTGAGGTGATATGGGATAGATACAACATTCATAAATAAAGATTGTTTTTTTTTTAGTTCAGCCATGCAGTTTTATCTTAGCTGTGCATTAGGAATGGTGGAGAACTTGAAGTTTTCTGCAAAGTGATGATCTCAGTGTCATTGCATTCTGTGTCTGTGTGGAAGGTCAGATGAGGAGCTGGTGGAGCCAGTGAATTAAGCTAATGAAGAAGAATGCGAATAGGGTCTATGCATGGGTGAGGGGCTGCAGGATTTGGATTTTGTGTGAGATAAATAAGGAGAAAATAAATGTCTTGCTTCTTCCATATGAATGGGAAGAGAGGAAGGGACTAGAAGCTGCTAGCTGGGATTGCTCTCTCTGTTGCCTCCATAGCTCAAAGAAATGGAGCTACTTAAATTTGAGATTCCACTTGATTCTAATATATATGTGTAACTGTGACTTTGGGTTCTGGTTTTGCACTTTTTCCTTCCTGTAAACTCTGGTGGACTCTCAGCACACAAGTATCTATTTTAGTAAAGTCTATTTTTGGTACTCTTTCTACTCAGCCAGTTAGAAAGAGGTTAGTTCTGGGTGCTCCAGGACTCCAGGACTGTTGATTCCTCTAACCTGAAAATCAGTTAAGGCTGCTGAATGTCTAAGTTTTCTTCTGTTCCTGGAGGCACTGTTTAAAATGTTTCCTTTGCTTTAATCTCCCATCTCTTCACCGATAGTTAAGAAATGAGCTGCCTTTTTTCTCATTCTAAATATATGTTCCTCCATTTTTGGAAATGACTTTGCTTCATCACAGAATGACACAGAATCACATCATGACTTGTAAGAACTGATTGAATTCCCTTGTTTTGTCATGCAGACTGATCTGCTGTGGTGAAAGCAGATGTGCATCTTCTTTGGCAAGTAACATCCATCTTATTGCAGAGATTTTTTTTTTTTACTATTAAGTGGATGATTATAAAACTTCCAACTATTGTCCTTTTATACAATGCCCCTTGAAAAGCAATTTGTCTTGAAAGCATTGCAGCCAGAATTATCTAACTGTGTAAAAATCCTTGGGGGCATGCTTTGGATACACTATCTCAAATAAGCTTTCAGTTTGCAATCTAACAGTCAATTCGTTTTGATTATGTCCTAGTTGAAGCGTATCAATAAACAAAGCATGGAACAATTCATGGAAATACTGCAGCCGCTCCTCTCTTGATGGTTAAATGTGTAAAAATAGAGTATTCCTCTAAGTCTGGACATCGCTGTCCAGTTTGGGCATTAAAAAGAGTAAGGAGGTATTAAATTGTTGTCTGAAAGTTTTGTCATGGTGGCTTTGGGGTTGCCTCAGCCTCAAATGTCTGGGAACAATGTGACAGACAGTGAGAACATAGTGTTTGTTTTTTTTTTTTTTGAAATGTAGCTCCCTGAAGATTGGTCAGTTTGGCCTTAGGCTCAGAATTGCTGGTTGCCAGTGAAAATCTGGGCGTTGCTATTACTTCTGGCCAGCTGATGTTGATCACCTATCACAAAATAATTGAACATGCAGGCGGTGTTCTTCTGTGGCAAAAGCGTGTCTAAAATGTTTATTTGAATATGTGATTATTTCATTAACTGACACGTAAAGGAAGGCTGTCTTCATCTTGCAGTGCCTGACATTTACATATAAATCTTTGTGCTGCCCCAGCACTAGCTGGTCACGTAACAGCTATCTGATGATCTGTGTTTGTTGATGTTACTTGATGCTGCCAATGAACGCATAATTCCCATCCTTCTTGTGGACACTTTTTGCAGACTACTGTCTTCAGAAGTCTCAATTTGTAGCTGAAACGGTTGTGTCTGAAGAGACCCACGTGAAGCATGTTCTGCACACTGGGTGCCAGGCACTGTCAGAGCCTGTGCTCCATCCCGGTGCATATTAGAGAGCTGAGTTTCAAGCTGTACCTCCACTGATGGAGGCAGCCTCAGTTGTGGTTCATCTTGGAGGCGCGAGAAACAAGGCATTTTGGTTTTAGCTCTTTAACCTAAAGGTCTGGCTCCGGCTACCCCTGCGTCACTCGAGGGGCTGCCGTTGTGCCTCCTGCGGAGTCCCTCTGCAAAATGCAGCATAATTCACCGCACACTCTGTTACTGCAACTGCCGCTTTTGTTTGCAGCACTTGCAAGGTGAGAAGGAAAGGAAGCAGCTTCCCTGGGTAAGGCTAATGTGTGTGGATTTCATACTTTGTTCCTTAAAAAAATATATTCTTGAACTAACAGGAAATGCTTAATCCTTCCTCTTGAACTTCCTCTGCAGTAGGAAGTAGGTTGAGTTGAGGTCTTATTTGGCTGCGGGCCTGCAAGCCCGTTTCCACAGCAGGTGGTGAGCTTGCAGGATAGACTGTCAATATGGATGACGGCAACGAGGACTCCAGCGCGTACAGGGAATAACGGTCACGGCCTCATGGGGCCTGGAAGCACGGACACGGCTGCTCCTCACTGCTGGGGTCTCCTCTGCTGGGAACTGGAGCAGGCAGGCACGTGCTGCAGCATCACCGTGTTCTTGTTGTCCAATGGTGCCTGATGCTTTACCTGCCCCTACCTACATCTAATGAGGTGACACCTTTAGCTGGCTGGGAAGCGGTTAGAAAAAGGCCTTTCCGGGCCTGGGTTAGGCTCTTCTCTGCTCAGCCCATGCAGTTCTGGGCAACTACAACATGAAAACTGAGGCTGCTGGTATCCCCCAGGCATCGAGCACTGTTACTGCCTTCATTCCCACAGGAAAATGGAAATAAACTTATGTCTGCAGTCGGGATAAGTTCCTGTAAGAAAGTAAAGAAAATTTAAGAGCCAGTGTAAGAACTGGATGAGCTGTAGTGTTGGTGAAAAGAAAGGGTTTTGGTTAGAGTTAGGCAGATGCATTAGAAACTTCTTCAAAGAGCTTCCTCTGTACTCTTCACTTTGGATGAATGTCAGCTGTGTAGCGATCCATTGGTAGGGAACTCTGGATAGCCCCAATTTTTTTGCTTGGAGGAGGTTGGAATTTTATTCCGGCCATGTTTCTGAGACATACCCAGTTTCTGGTGGTGCTCCCTATTTTTCAGCAAGTACTCTGCTTTCTCCCTCTTTCTTGCTACTAGTTTAGCTCCTAGTTTGATGGACAGTTGTGGCCATGTTCCCTTCATCTAAATACATGTGGAGTTTGGCTTTGTTCGTGGGAGAGTGGGTGGGCAGATGCCAATAAATATTGTTTTTTAACCCCAAGTGTCGAAAGCAGCCTCACGAGTCCTGCAGGAATTGCCTGCCAGCGTTAATCCGGTGCCGGAGCTCCTTGGAGAGTGAGTGCGGCCCCTTGCCTCCCCATCTGGGCCGCTCTTTGGAAGCGGTGAAGGAGAGGCAGTGTGTGTATGGGATTGATAAATAAAAAAGTAATGAAAAAAAAACCCTTACTCATGATATTTCAGGGTTTTCCAGGGATTGCGGGCGTGACAGAAAACTCCCGCTGCCGGCTCGGGGATCGCTTCGCTCCTGGTGAGTGAGACGTGGCGCGGGGACATTGTCGGGATGCGGCCCTGGGTGTGTGTGTGTGTGTGTGGTCTGGGCGGCAGAAGGGAGATGGTTGGATGGGTGTGGGAGCTGCATGCTCAAAACAACAAAAAAATAGTTTTAGAAGAGCCTGCCGGGTTCTCTAAGATGGGTTAAAGCTGCTGTGTTTAGGTGGTGCTGCTCGGTGGCACTGAGCAAACACATTTCAGGTGCTGAGCTCACCAGGGGGTGAAACCCTTAACAGGCGTTATCTCTCTGAGCAAGGTTTTCTGCCAAAACACAAGCAGAAAGCATCCCCGTGGAGCTCCATGCTGGTCGTGAGGCCTGTTCCTTAGCGGTGGTGCTGGATCCTAGCTGCAGCTGTACCCCTGCTCTGGGCGACCCCAGCAACGTGCTTTTAATCAAGAAGCCACGTATAGCGAGCAAACAGCAGGGAGGTCACTTTGAAGGGCATTAAGGAATGTTCACAGGAACTGTTGCACCGAGTTTTGCTAATAGAAACTGTCAAATTAGCACAAAAATTGCTACCTAGATTCTCTAAAGCAGCAGAGCTTCAGTAAATAGGCAATTGAAAATGATGCTGCTGACAGAAGCAATATAAGATAATATTGCAGCAGAATGTATTCCTTTCCCCCCCCCCCCAAAAAAAAAAACACTTTGGTGAAATTTGGTATAAAAGACCTCAGTCCAAAAAATATGTTAAGTTTACATCGATTGACTATAAAATTGTAGCTTAAAAAAAGGAAACAATTGCATTTATGGGGAGTATCTGGAATACATCATTTTGGATTTAAATAGAATATAAATAAATTCGCCCAGTGTTTGCTGAGCACCCTAAGTGTACAGTACACACAGATTTGCCCAGAAGCTGATACTGGCTGCCATGTGCAGGCTTATAAATGAATTAAGTTGGTCATCTAGTGGTATTCCCATTAGTGCTTTAGTATCAGCTGAGATTAATAGAGGCCATGCCCGTATTGACTGAGCAGACCTCACATCCTGTGTTTCGCTTTACTCTACATGATAGCAAAATGAGTGTTCGTGTTTCTGTTGCAGTTTCACAGCTTCTCTTGCTCTGGTTGCATTTACCAAGAGAAAATGTATAATCAGCTTGAATTACTGCAATCTGTAAGCAACTACTTGACATAGCAAAGGAACCTTCTTTTGGACACAAATGCAAGCAATCACAAATCAACTGATCCTGTTAAGCTACTGATTCTGTAGCACTGCCAGGAAAAGAGGATTTACAGAGAGAGCTTGTTAGGCTCTGGGTATGTCTTCTATAAACTTTCTGGGATGTGATATCTAAAAGCAGGGTTATTGGGTATGAGGTGCTGGCCATGGTTAAGGATTAAATACTAGGAAGATTGCCAATCAACCAAAATACTTGTCAGGAAATGCGCACTATGGTTGACATTCGTGCAGTTTATGTTGTTTTCGAAAGAAAACAAAGCTGGCTTTTGTTGTTGGTTGCATTTTGTGTTCACCTTTCCTGCTGGGAGAATAGTTAATGCCTCTCATGTTTCTTTTTTTGGTGTTTCATGTCTAGTGCGTATATTTTTACCCGTAGCTTCCTAGTGCTGCTCAGCGTCCTGCAGGAAGGGCTGGGGAGTGCAGTGACCCCAGGTTGGGAGCGTATCCGTGGCTGGGTCTGGTTGGACACAGTCACAGGAAACCCAGTGATTGATGGAGGTCCTGCAAAGGCCGACCCTTCCTCAAGGCTAACGGGCTCCTTTGGTGGCTGCCTAGAAAATAACCATTGTTAACTGACATCTTTTGTTTTCTTCTTGTTCTTCCTTTCCAAATTAGGCTTGAATTACAACTTGACTGCTGATGTGGCAAAGAAGGAGAAGGGCCAACAACCCAGAGTTTACTTTGTGACTTCTGGAGAGTCGGTGGGGCAGATCACAGAGAAGTTACAACTGACATACATGCAGGAAAAGTGTGAACATTACCTAGCATACGTCAAGGTCAGTTCTTTCCTGTCCTTATTTACCATTGATTGCCCTGCAATTCCCTCCCATTCTCTTCCTTTTTATTTATTTATTTTTAATATTCCACCAATTAAAATTGTGCTGTTTGACTTCAGATACCATTGGTTTATCTGACAGGGAGAAGTTTTTGGGTGAAAGCTCAGAACTTCATTGCTCTGCATGAGTTAAGTGTGTGTACCTTTGGACCTTTGAGACATTTCCAGGAATATGTATTTTATTTACTTTTGAGCTGGTGCCCCCCCCCCCCGGTTTTTGTTTTGTGTTTTTTTTTTTGTTTGTTTGTTTGGTTTTTTTTGGTCTTTGTTGGTTGTTACATGTTGTTGGTTGTTACACTCACAATAAGGATGCAAAGATTCATTTTGGCAGAAGCACAAGTTCAGCATTTCGTATATGGTTCTGTGTAAGGTATTTTGCTCTGTCTGCACAAGGGCCTTGAAAACACTAATGGTATAAACTTATTTTCATCTGGTTTTAAGAATATAGGGAGTGCACCCCAGACATACTGGGATGTAGAGAAGGACTGTGGAAGAGAAATGGGTCATCTTTTTGGGGAAGTTTTTTTCCAGGGGCCTGTTGGGACCTTGGTTATCTTTGGCTGGCAGCCGTTACTACGGAAATGTCACCCAAGAGCCCTTCTCTTTACAATGTAAATAAACTAGTTTTATTCTTAACGAGAAAATGTGTAGAGTGGGTTTGGAAGTTTGATGGACAGAAGATTTTAAACTGCATGTCTTTTATTAACTTTAATCTGTACCACAAACCTTGGGAGCCCAATGAGGCCATTTGGTTGTGTGGGTGAGTTGCATATCCCTTAGTCAAAGGCACATTCCCACAACTGAGACAGAGCTAAATACACTGGATTTCACTTGGCACTGTCTTGTTTTTGAGAATCCAGCAGATCCAGAAATCCTTAACTGTGTAAACATTTTCAGGAAGCGTTTTTGTACCTAAAAGTCCTGAGAATGGGAGGTAAAAATCATCCATTGATTTTTATCAATGCTTTTGTGCTTGGATGTTGAGATTAAATAAAATAAAGGGACGACCAAGGAGTCAGTGATGTCCTATTAGGTTACATTAGACATTCCCTATGTCTGGGAAGAGACTAGATATCCTCTGTAGTTTATTTATTTATTTATTTCCCCCTCTGGAACAACTTTTGCTTTCTGCTGTGGAAAAGGCTCCTTAAAGAAAATGAGACATGTGAGATTACCGTTAACTAGAAAACTTGGAGTTTACTAATTCTGGTCTTTCTGAATTAAGAACCTCTGGTTAGGCTTTCATGTACTAAGTTCAACTGAAAAGAAGCATGTTGCTTTTTAGAGTAACCCAATAATGAGTTCTTTCACACCAGCCCTGTTCTAGTTTTGGAGTACTATCCAGAATTCATTAAAGAGAAATATATATTCAGGAAACAATTTATCGTAGCATTGGTAACTGATACTGGAAGTGCAAAGGTAAGAGCTATATTTCTTTTGCCTATAAAAGTCAAAGTTTCCAGGGGAAAAAAAAAAAAAAATTGAAACAAAACAGCTGGTCATAAAACAACGCTACTGACTCTTTATATGGCATAAAGAGCTATTTTCTTCCCCAGTTGGAAGAATAGCAGGAAGTGTCAATCTTCTGTGTAAGGGAGAGCGCAAAGCCGTGGAGAAAGATAATTCCTGTGCTCTCAGGGGAGAAGTGATAGGGTCTGCAATGCTACTTGACATCAGAAACATCAAAGAAGGCCCTGCACGCTCTGGAGGAGTGGAAACAGGGTCAGGATCTTTCGCTGCTCCCAAACCTTAAGTAACAGGTAGTTTAAAAAAAAAAAAATCCTCCCCCCTGCCCAAGTGTTTCCTCCCGCGCAACCACCAGAAAGCTCCTTGATTACATAGTTTTGTGATGGAATGGGTGATAAAAGATCTGGGCTTTAAACACGTCCTATCAACTACTTCCCTTATTTCACCTCTTCCTTTTCTTTACCATAGACCTGGTGAAGTGGCCTCTCTGGCAAGTTCGGTTGTTAGTGGTTGTGTCCGTGTCGTTTACTTTATTACTGTTTGTTTCGGTGTCTAGTGGCACATCAGTTGATATGGTAACATGAAGATGTCTGCTTTGGCAGTGCCTGTGACCGAGATGGGAAAGCTGTTGGGGTTTGTGCATAAAGGACAGTCCCTGCCAGGTAGACAAGGGGTCCCAACCAAGCGGCAAGCAGCAGAGCTCTGTGTCAGTGGGGGGTTTAAATCGAAGCCTGTGCCCAGCCTTACTGGATGGCACTGTCTTACCAACGTAGCGCGTTGGAAGAGGAGGACGGAAGCAGTGGGAAAAGCAGTGGAAAAACCAGGCCTATGCGAGCATGCTGTGAATTCCTTTGACAGGATTTAGCCCAAGGCACCCCAGTGAACGCTAAAAGAGATGCAGGCTGTAAATGAGCTGACAGGGATAATTGTTGAACTATTTTATGGCTGGTAAGTCTGTTCTTTGAGTGTGAATGCTCTTCTGTTTGGTCCCTTAGCAGGAGAGGAGCTATTATTCTTATTTCTGCTATTGGATTAGGGTGCTAAAATCTTTGACTTTACTTACAACTGTGTGATTGATTAATCTTAAAAAATTTGTAAGATGCGGATGAGAATGGGAAATGAAATGGAAATGCTTTGGGACTGCAAAATGTTTTGAATTCAATTCTGAAATGGTTCAGGAGAAACTGGAAGAGCAGAGATGACATTTTCTGATTTCTGGTTAAGAAAGTTGAACACTTCAGTACATATCAGTAGGGATTTCCATTACCCTGCCTCAGGTATCATCTACAAAAACTTTAATTAAAGTGCCTTTGTCCACTAATTATGACATTTCCAAGTACTGCCCTTTTTTTTTCATACTCGTGCTTAGCCCATGTCCTGTTGTTTCTTGGGAGGCCTCTGCTGCTGGACAGTTCCTCCCCTGCCCGTGTACAGGGTGACAGCAACGTGGGTCCTCTGCTTGAACTAGGGTAAAACAGGGGATGTGTTGTGTTTCTCTGTGACCTTCCATCAGTGTTGCCAGAAGAAAATGGGGAAAAAAAAATAAAAGAGATTAAAGTCTGATTAACTGTTTTGTAGAAACAAAACAGTTTTTCAGCTGAAAGAACAGCAAGCAAACATGGGAAATAGAAACTTGACGCTAAATGAGGGCAAAGGCTGCAGAAAAAGAACAGAGAAGGAAAGTGAATGGGCTCGTCTGCTTCAGCTCTATGTCTGGGGCTGCAACTGAAATGAGTAGCTTTCGCTCAGCTCTTAGGACATGGCACTGGTCTGGCGACACTCATAACACTTCAGCTTGGTATTTGCTGCAAGTTACAGTCCGTCTGTCTCTAAGTTCTGAGGAAACTTTTGTTACCCGTTTGCTGTAGCTGCTTTGGTGGATTCCTGCTTTTGAAAGTTCCCCTAATATTTAGTACAGATTTGTCAGTAGTTAGGACGAGCATTTGACACAGATAGCAATCACTTAGTGGCTGCAGTTTTAAATGGGACGAAACCTTGTCTTCTGCAATTTATCACTAAATTAGAATAATGTCAATGGTGAAAGCAGCTCACAGGATTGCTGCAATTAAAAAAAATGAAACAAACAAAAAGAACCCACCTGGTGCACCAAGGACCAGGCAGCTGGGCTGTCTTTGCTACCGGTCATTGCTGTCCTGCTGTCCTTTCTCAAAATTATGGTTTTAGGAGCTTCACGTGCCACGAGCAGTCATGGTGCTCAGTTAAAGCAGACACAGCACTGATGCTTTCCGGTGATCTTTATCTTGGTGAGTGTCTGGCTGTGTCGAGGGCTCTCTCATGGCTCCTCAAGTTAACTCTTGCTGCATCTGCCCATTGTGTCAAAGAGGGCAGAGCTGAGAAGGGGCCAGGGCGGAGGGTGGCGTGTAACAGCACACGAGCAAGGGCATCGCACAGTGTGTGTACAGCCAAGGATACAGCCAAGCGCAGAAGTCGGGCCGCTGTGTTTTTGTGCACTGCTGAGTTCTGCAGGCCAAGATTCACCTTTGTGCAGTTCTGGCCTTTGCCTTGGATCACTGTTACCTCTGGACTCTGCAGCGACTCTGTGCTGCCAATCTCATGTGGTTTGGTTTCCAGTGCTCGCTGATTTTAGTCATTGCTTATGGTTGTGATCGTATCTCTCTGTAGCTGTCTGATCATATCAAAGGGAGATGTGTGTCTTAGACGCAGTCTTTCATTCTTAATGCACAGTGATCTGGCTCTTTCTTGGAGTCCTGGTAGCAGAGCAGTCAGACTGTCTCACTGTAGAGATAGTATCACTGCACTTGTGTGCCAGAAATGCTTTTCTCTGAAATGTGTCTGCATGAGAACCAGCATCTCTGTGCTTAGGTGGAGACAAGCACTAGACTGGCCTGGTGGTGCTGCAGAATGGAAACTCAGGGAGGAGCTTGGTGGGAAGACACAAAGCTAGTGAAGCCGTGACCTTCTGGAAGAGGCTTTTATGGGCAGAGCTCATTGCTGAGGCGCCGAGCTCAGGTCTGATCACTTCAGGCTGAGCCTGGCTGACCCAGTTTGGTGTGAGGCATGCCCGAGACATCAGCGTCAAGTGATGGGTTGTGTCACCTGTGTAGATGGTAACTGCTGTTTTGCAAGGGAGTGGATATCTGGTACGTCGTGGAGTAGAAGTCCCCTTGGGAATGAACCAGCCAGCCTGGCTTGCCTCTTTCTCCTCCTCTTCCACCCTCTCTTGAACCAAAGCAGAGCCAGTGCATCACAGGAAAGTGGCGTGCATGAGGGATAGGAGAGAAACTGGATCAAGCCAGTGCAGAATATTTGAAGCAGAGACTGAAAAATGAAAAAAGCTAGTCACGAATATCTAGAATTTCACAAGCCTTAGACCACTGGGCCGACGAAGGGAGCAGTAAGCTATTGCTGCCTGCAGCAGGAAGTGGATAATGGCTGGAAGTGGGATGAAAGCTGCTCTGTAGCTTTGCCAGGAATGATGACTGCGGTGAGATTTGGAGCTCAATACCAGTAGCAGGGTTGATATCTTCGGGTTGTTTTTTTTTTTTTAAAAAAAACCTTTTTTTCCCCCTTTTCCTTCCTTTCTGCTGAGTGTACTGGAGAAACTATCAGTCTGAGCCAGACAGTCGCAGCATATGTTCAATATCAAAGGGCTGTGGGATGGCTGGGATGATCCCTAAACACAAAGGTTTGTTTACAGAAGTATAACTTCATGGACAACTGTCTTCCGAAACTGCACAAAATGGCCCAATAATCTGTTAATACCAGCTAACCTGCCTTCCCTCTGACAGAGCTGAATAGGTTGAGGACAGCGAGGCTATTTCCCCAATAAATGCAATGTTTTGTGACATCTGGCTCTGATGTTAAGGGATAAACCCTCTCCTTTTCTGCTGGCCAGCCTTGTGTAGAGCTGACTTGTCACCTTCAAAACTAGACTAAGGAAATGAGAAGCTGCTGCTTTACTGACAGGGAACAGCAGGTCTTAGCTGCAGAGCTTTGTGTTCCTTTTCATTGTGTCTTAAATGCAGGGATTTAGATTCCCTGGAAACAGTGTTAGGAGCTGCTGGGAAGACTGACATTTTGTGTTGAGCGTGAAATATTTCAAGATTTACGTACTTATATCAATGACCATGTAAGTCTTTTGGCCTTTGCAGGATTTTTCAAGGTTCACCAAGAGCAGGCCAAGGCCATCATTAAAGCATGGACTTGTACTCAGGGTCAAAACCATCCTGCCAAATCTTGTTGTGTTTTTCTTTTCTTTTATATATAAGAAATATATATAATATATATTTTATATTCTTCTATATATAAAGCATGCTTAGCACCTTTTTAGAGAGAACCCTTGCTGCAAGCAGCAAAATGCTGCTGGAATATGTTTGCCAAGGCTGGTAGCACTTCTTTGCAGGACAGTGAGTCATGAAGGCTAAGATGCTATTAACTTTTTGGGGGCTTCACTGACATTAGTAGCATAACTATAAGGCTGTTTAGTAGCCCAAAGTGTCCTGTATCCCTGAAACTAGTGGGAGTTTATTTAGCTTAAGCTGAAGGGAGAGAGATGCTGGCCAGATTTCTCCCTCTGCTTGTCTTTTTTTTTTTCTTTCTGTTAGACTCCCTCAAAAATAGGCACTTCTTAAATTTTAACTGAGTTGAGATTTACTTTTATTGCATGTAAAGTATACATAAATGATGGCATTTAATACCTCTTCTTAAACAGCCAGTACCAACCATATTCCTACTTTTATTGCCTGCCCATTGCATCTTGTTTGTTACTGCAATCCCTCAGAAATAGATTTCATTTGCAGAAGAGAGAAGGTACCAGCACTCAACATTTGGAGAGGTCGCACCTGGGCCTTTGGTCTTGGAGAATTCATTGCATTTCCCCGTGATGGCACTGGGAGGAAACGAGTGGCCAAATAGAGATAAAAGAGGTGCTGCAGTCTGCTCATTTCAAAACGTAGGTGTTGATGGAAAAGGGATCTTTTGCTTTTTCTGCCACTCCTGGCTAACCAAAGAACTTGTTTTTTCAGGTGGAAATAAGCAACAAAGACAACTCAACTCTTTTTAAAACTCTCTACCTTTTCTTTTTCTTTTTGTGTGTGTGCGCGCAGAGTGCTCTAAGCTGAACACACGATGGCACGTTGTGCTGTAAAATTTTAGTACTTCTTGGGGGCAATTTACACTTAGAGGGAATACATGTAATCCCAAATGCCAGCCTCTTGCTACAGAAATTACAATAGGGCCTAGCTTGTTTGTCTCGGTGGTTTTCCTGTTTATAGCACGTGGAGGAATATCACCTTGTGCGGTTATTGCGGGCACGCACATGTGCCGGGCTAGCTCATCCTGCCCAAACTGGGGAGTGCCTAAAATTATCGCCCTTTCATTTTGTCACCCTTAGGAAGGAGTGAGCAAAGCACTTCATGGGGAAACATTAGTGACAACATCCCACAGAAAGCTCCTCTCTGGGCTAAAAAGAGCGCAGTTAACTTTGAAGGCTGTGGCTTCTGGGTGCCCTCCAAAGCTGTAACCTCTTAACAGTCAAGTAGGCTCGGGTGTCCTGGGAGATTTGTGCAGATACTGCCTTTGGTTTGCTTTGGAGGCAAACGGCTAATGCTAATCCAGTGCTGTAATTCATACTGAAAGGACCTGGCAAATGTGTTTGAGGAGGGGCGTGAGCTGTACGTTGCAGCCCTGGAGCTGCTGGGGCAGAAGATGCCTTCTCTCCATTTCCTTCCTGCCATTACCTTCAACTGTGGGACTGTGTCCAGCCTGAACCCCCGAGGCTCCAAAATGGTCGAGGAAAAGCCCTTTCCTGGGTCATAACCCTCATCCCACCCTTCATTGCCATATGCAAAGGGCTAATTACAGCCAGCATGGCTGTGCTAGTGATTAAAAAAATCCCTATGCCCTCGATCATGTGAAATGCAATTGTTGTTCCCACCTATTTCCCAACCTTTATACAAGCTATTCTTATGAACTGGATGCATTAGGTGTATTGGCTCGCACGCCTCCGGTGTGGTATGTCATGCTTTTTGAATGACCTTTTCTTCCATCAAATATGTGGCCGCTGTGCTTGTTTTCACTGATGGTTTTGTTTTGGGAAAAGCTTTCAAAAGGGTGCTTGTTTTCAAAGCTGATCTTATCCTCACAACTGGCTCATAATGTTAAATTCTTCCTTTAGAAGTGGGATCTGATCGAGATTTACCAAGAGCATTAGGTAGCAACTCTAGTGTGTCACAGAAAATTCAATCGGATCATCTTCTCATTAGGCTTTGCTGTTGAGGCACTGACCACTTCTGCTGCATAAGTTGCATCTACTAGTGTTCGTGATTCCTCTTTGTGCACAAAAGCAGGTTCCTGTA
>NW_010588169.1:5924-23705 GCF_000705375.1 Tinamus guttatus | reverse complement strand
TTTTTTTTTTAGTTCACTTTAACAGAAGGAAACTATTACCTTATCTGCAGTAGATGGTATTTCTCTAAAATACATGAAATTAAAATCCCATAAGAAAATCCCACAGGGAAGGGAATGGCTCCCTGGTGCCCTAGTAGTAGAAATGAGAGAACTGGACATTTTTACTACAGGATTAACAATACATGGAAGCAATAGTTTTTCCAGCACCTCCCCTTGCCAAACAAAACAACAGTGTTGACTGGCTCCAGAATGACCTATGTCTAAGCTATCCTCAGCCAGACAGGTTGTATTTAGGCAACAGGGTTAAAGAGCAAGGACTCTCAAGGGGTCCCGCAAACAAAAATGCCAGCGAGATGCTAGACTGCTACTTGAGAAGGACACACAGCAAGAGGAGAAAACACGATGGGACGGCACTTGGCACTTGTTCCACTATTGTCTGTTTAATCACGTATCTGCGGCTCCGAGCCCGAGCGCTGGTGCAGGCGGGTGGCCACGAGGCCGCAGGAGCACCGGAGCGCCTCGGAAGCACCATGACATCTCTCTTACCTGAGATCTCTGGTTACTCCCCACCTCCCCCTTCAAAAATAATAATAATAATAAGAATAAATAGTGCAAATATTACTCCATTGTGTTTCGCGTAGCGTAACAAACGTCACAGGATGCAACAGATGCAAGGACTCATGCACGATAATGGAGGCAAACACACGAGCACTGGTTTCAAGAAGAATAGCAAAAAAATGAGACAGGACTGGCTGAAGGAATGCACTCCTTATTTACATACCAGAGGCTGAAACATTTCTTTTTATTATTCCTTTTTTCCTTTCCTCTTTCCCCTTCTTAAAATACTGACAACTCAAGCCCATCACAAGAAAATCAATTCCCATCTAAAACCTTGAGGAAAAAAATCATACAGTAGTATTATATTGATGTATTTGTTCTATGGGTACCATAAAAAAACTGTGTATTTCAGAGCCAGTGGTTTCAGAAAGACCGTGCAGCCCTACAAGATCACACACACTTTGGCTGCAGAATTATCTAAAACATTGTTGGACATGAAAATATCATGTTCTACTGCATAATAGGATAAAACACAAGTTAGTAAGAGAGACGTGAAAGAAAATTAGGCTATTCAGGGTATGCTTCAAGTTCTCTACAATTTGCTTCCTGCCAATGACATGCCCTTCTCCCCTCCAGAAGCCTTCTTCACTCTTCCGTAAAATAATTGCATGCTCACGTTTGAGTAAGGAGAGAATGAGAACATGTTCCAGCTATACTGAGCAAGCATGAGTAGACTTCCAAGAAATATTTATTCAGAGATTTTACTAAGAAATGTCGAACAGCAAGTCAGCCTTCTGGCTCACTGGTTTCCTCTAGCCCGTAGATAACAATGACTCTTTATCTCAGGGCCAAGTGTGATAGGAATTCCGAGCATTTTGGTCTACGTCAGCCAGCCCTCCACAGGTAGGTTGTGTTCTGCTGCTACGACTGTCAGAATTATGATTCATACCAACAGGAATGATCTTTACAAACATTTTTAAAAGTCATCAGCTGCTTCCACCCAGAGCTGTCCTTATCCTTGCTTTCCTTCTGCAGACAGCATCAGATTACTCTAAACCCTTCCCACTATTATGGAGCTCTTTAACAGCCAGAGAGCAGGGAAGTTCTTTATTTATAAATAAGATTCAAGGCAAAACCCACTGCACCTGGATTTTGACTATGTGTACTTGCTGTAGCTAAAGAGTCTTTACGAGCAGTTCCCAAATACTTCCACTTGCTTAAAAGATTGTGACAGGTTGTGGGAACAAACGGCACACACTTAGGATCAAGAGATACAGCTCTGCTCCCTGAACTTAATGGTAAGTGCAGACTCACAATAGCATTTTCAGGTTTCTCCCCTCTCCAAGAATGCTATGTTATCTATTTTCATAGATGCACATGTACTAGTGTTGGGCTGGAGCAGAGACCAGCCAGTCTATCCACAAAAATCCCCATGTTAGATAAACCAGTCACACAGGTCTCAGGTGGCACAAACCAGTCACACAGGTCTCAGCTGGCAGGAAAGTCCTAAAGACTATGACAAGGAATGGAGAACCTGTGGCTACAAGACCGTGTTAGAACTTCAAATTGCATAGGTAAATGACTAGGATTTTAAATTTTAAGAAAGAAGAAAATCAAGTGAGGAAATAGGGCCATTCAATGAATTCTAGCCTCAAACCAAGCAGATGTGAATCCCTATCTCTGCACTTCCTCACCTGTTAGCATTATTCTGCCTCTTACTTTTATTTTTCTTCATGGATGCAGCAGTAGGAAGCAGCCCCTAGGAAAAGGATGAAATGTGCATTCATGCTTCTGAAGTGGACAGTTAAAACTAGGAGTAGGGAGGAGCTGCAGGAGCAGAAAAGGTGGATGTTCAACTTCTCTCTGCAGAGGAAAGCAGGGACAGGGAGCAAAGAGGGCTATTACTGTATTCAACACAAAGTAAAAAATGGCAAAAAGAAAGTGGATGAAATACAGCTAGGTTAGGAGCAGCTATTCCCTCCTGTCTTTATCTTTTAAATACTGCTACCCTGTTCCTTTCTGTAATACTCCTGTCACTGAACAGTGCTAACAGCACCATGCTTGTTTTATAAGCCAACTAGATTGATGCTATAAAGAAAAACTCTTGCCTGGTTATTCCTGAGCCTGAAAATAAGAATTGGAAGTCAAGGAGATCACTTATTTAAGAATATGCCAGGCTCTGAAAGCAAGGCAGAACATCTCTCCCAGTCAGGATCCTCTCAGGCTGTTCATATCGAGCCAAGAACAGAAGTCTTTCAGATAAGCAGAGGTCTTAAAGAGATTTTAGAACCACAACCTTTAATCTCTAGACTCAGTAAATTCTCAGATTGTAAAGGAAACTAGAGTGTTCAGTGCTGTTAGTAATATTTCTGGAAATCAGCTAGTCATACAAAATAATCTCTCAAATTCCAAGCATGTGGGAATTTGTATCAGAATCTTAACACATCAATGCAAAATTAACACAGTAATAATAGATTGGTATCTCTAGTCTAGCATTTGCCTAGCATTAAGGCAAATCAAAATTTGGTCATAGACTTTTTTTTTTTTTCCCCACAATCTGTATGCTAGCTTTTTTGTTGTGTTGCTCTCCGAATTTAGACCAGGAGATCTGTCATCTAACCTTATCCAGGAACAAATGAAAAGCCACCATAATATGCAGATGCAGTAAAAAAAAAATGCATCTGGCAGTAGCACAGTTGAAGAATGATCCTGCTGATCACAAAGAGCTGTACCAAGGACGTCTCTTACCAGGCTTCCTTTGAAGCTGAAAACACAAACCTGCTCACTGAAGTTCAACTATTTATTCATGATTAAAAAGTCTACCTTAGAGTAATGTCCACTGGCATTTGCTTTTTGAGAATTTTTCTAAACATATTATTCTAAAGTTGAAGTCTAATTAACTGAAATTTAAAATAAAATAACTTAGAAAACAAACAGCTGCTAGACCTTGACAGGCCACAGGTAAAAATTCAAAAGCACCTCAAAACAAACTATGACTTTCTCTATGTAGAGGCCAAATTTACTACCAATTACAGCTACTTAATTGCTTAATACTCTAATTAAATCAGCCAAAACATGAATTGCTGTAATTAGGTTGAAATTATAAGTTGTTCAAAAAACGCTAGTATTATATTTTTAAAAGGGTTTATAGTGATGACAGCTCACAAAATTCAAGAAATAAAATCCAAAATATAAATTAGCAAAGCATTAATTTACATAAAGGTATTAGAAACCCACAATAACACTGCCTTATTATTTTGTGACTATATTCATGCCATTTACACAGTATGCAAATGAAACCACAAAAATCTTACAACCTAAAGAGCTTCTTTTATGGGTCAAACGAAATTAGAAAACAACCCAAAAACTCCTCTGAAGTATTTTTTGGTTGCGGGGAGCTACTCCTGCAGCTGCCACTGAAGGACTCCACGACCACCCAAGACGAGCGTGTGGAAAGCACGGCCTCCAAGTGAAACCCACCTCCCGGGAAGCAGGCGCAGGGCTTGGCAGTTAGGGTGGTTGTTTCAAAACTCTCTTAACCAGCGTTTGGCTGCTGTCCCCCAGCGCCTTCCACCCTCCTTTGATACACCTGTATTATTCTTGCCCCCAGGTCGCCTTACCTCCCTTACTTGCATAAATAGGGGTGTGGAAAGGAGAACAAATAGGAACTGTTTTTTTTTTTTTCCTTGCCAGATTAGTTTCCACTCAAATCAGCTCCCTGATCTGATTCACTGTCTGGCCATGCAAGTGTTCATGCCAGTATAAGCAAAAATATTGTAGGGACAGAATAAAAGGCCAGAGGTAGCAACAGAGCAGGACTGTTTCTTTCAGAGATTTTATCAGCTTAAAAGTGTTTGCAAATCCAAGCAATACTGGCATAATGCTGGCATAAATGCCAGCAATTACTAGGAGAAGTATTTTCATCTTAACCACTTGAAGTCTGATATCAGAAACCCTGCAAAAGATCTTGGAAAGTGTGAAAGTGTTTCTTTTGCCTTTATGTATATGTAATTGAGTAGAACAATAAGTTTGGGTTATTTCTTTGCCTAAGTTCCTAACCATGTTGTTCACGAAAGTTGGTAGAAACTTGCAAATCAGACAGTTAAAGAGGATGAACACAGAAGTGCAGTTGTGCAGTGAGCACTGTAAGCATGAACAGAACAAGCTAAATCTTTGGTCTCTCCTGAAGGAGGATGTAAGAGGGTTACTCCTGAGTCCCTGCTCAGCAAACAACATCCCTCCAGGCAGCCTCTGACAAAGCACTATTGAACAACAGGATCAGCATTTAGGTCCTTATGGTTGTAGCTACCCACATCACATGCGTGTTCTGCCTTGACAGATGGTCTGTAATCTTGTCTCCCTTGAAGCTGAAAGCAACCCATTACGACTCCTAATTGAAGTAATATATTCACAGAGAAATGACCTCCGTCAGTGTTTCTCAAAGTGGGTTGCATCATCCTGCATTTCGCCTCCTGCAAAGTTGCTCTACAGAGGAGGACCTGGGCATCCTGACGAGCAAGAAGCTGACCACGAGCCAGCAAGGCACCCTCGGGCAAAGAAAGCAATGGTATCCCGGGCTCTGCAGGGAAGTGCTGCCAGCAGGTCAAGCAAGGGCATCGTTCCCCTCCACTCAGCTCTTCTGAGGGCACATCTGGAGTGTTGGGTCCAGCGCTGAGTTACCCAGTTCGAGAGAGACATGGGTATACTGGAGCAAAGCCCATGAAAGGCCACTAAGATGCTAAAGCGACTGGAGCATCTCTCATCTGAGAAAAGGCTGAGAGCGCTGGGATTGTTGAGCCTGGAGAAGAGAAAACTGAGGGGAGGACCTTACCAATGCATTTAAGTAGCTGGAGGGAGGGTGAAAGGACAACTAGGACAGACTTTTTTAGTGGTGTCCGGTGACTGGAGGAAAAGCAACAGGTACAAACTAAAACACAGGAATCTCTGTCTGATCATAAGACAAACAAAACTTTAGTTTTTTGGGTTTTTTTCCACCCTTTTTCTTTTTGTAATGATTACTAGTTATCTCCATACTAGGTATTTTGGCAGCAACATCTGCGCTGCGGACAGATGAGCTAAAAGCTATACTCTCCATGTCCCCACAAATGACCTGCTTGTAAAGCACTTAGGAAGGTTCCCTTCCAGCAACTCGGAGTGCTTTCATCAAAACACTACACAAAATACCATTCGCAGGACTAAAAAATACTGCTTTTCCAAAACAGTTTCACTGAGATTGCTACAAAGCAACTTGTATTAATGTAACAAGTCAAACACACTACCAAACAATGGGTGAAAACCTCCAACTATACCAAAGTGAAGGCTACAGTTTTGTCCTCTATAACACATATTAACAAAAGAGAAACAAATGCCTAGCTAGCCATGCTTGTTTGCTGCAGCCACACAAAGACAACTGCACGCAAATGAATACACACCATTCTTCTCAACTAAGTATTACTGCTTGAATTAGATTAGGATTTTCACAAGAATCTGAACACCAGGCTGTCCAAGCCCCAACTCTCTGCACATGTGAAGCAGAACTTGACCCGCAAACTTTCCCCAGCATCGTGATTCCTCAGTCCCTCTCCAATTACTACAGAATATAGCATTGTTTATAGGAGGAATGTATTTTGCAGTATGTTGTACTTAGAACTATAACACATTTGCCAGATCCCACATGCAAATAAGCCTCCTTCCTCCGTTCTAGCTAATCTAGAATAGCTCCATTCTGTGGTTCGATCTGAGTCAATTCCCATTACTCACATCCAACTATTTCTACCATTGTGCATTCCTGAGTATTTAAAAATCACCAAACCAGCTATATGTTACAGATACCAACAGATATAAACTATCTTTATTTACTCTACATTACATGGACTTCTTCCATAGAAAAAGATTGAGAGTCACGTGTACAATACTGGGCCAGCTGCAATACATTTGCAGCCATCCCCCGAAAGCCTGTGCAAACAGGACAGCCTGCCTCTTGAACATCAATTATTACTACGACTAAACTCTCCTGCAAGAAATCTGTGCCTACTCCTACTCTAGTTTAGGGGCCTACTTGGGAGCTCGTCAGAAAAACCTACTCTAGAGGAGCTTTCTTATATAATCTATACAGCAAACTGAAAAAATACTTACGGTTGACGTGATCAATATAGTAAACACCAATCTGAGGATCGTACGCAGCTTCCCATCCCCATGGCAGTTCATCCCCAACACAATCCGCAAATGACAAGGGCTTTGTTAACCTAAAAAGAAATGAATGGGTTAAAACTACGGCTGTTATCTTCCCTACGTAACTTTCTTATTCGTATTAATTCTTACTGCAACAAATGCTAGAGTTTATTAGATAGCATTGAGAAAAAGAAAGTCCATCATTCCCCTGTCCATCCTTCTGAATGTATTAGCTCCAAGAACATTAAATGAATTATTGCAAACATTTTTCGTACAAGAAAAATTTCTGCAACACCTTCTATATTTTAGAGTAACTAAACAATAAACAACAGGTTTTAAACATGCAACTGATAAAAACTGGAGCATAAGTTTAACTTAGAAATCATTCACCCACAAATAAGCCATTACTAACATTACTATTTATTATTGATGCATGTGATTCCTTAGGTAGGAAAAAGCTTTAAAAAAAGAGAAGCAGCAATTGCAAAGAACCAACAAGCACAAAGCTCCTACAGCCCAAAATTCTTGCAGAGTGGGGACAGATTTAATCTTTAAGCCACAAACACGTCTCTACTTCCTCATACTTGTCCAAGGCTCACAAAGTAATCACATGAAGATAACAAATACTTAATATAAAGTTTCTAAACAAATTCAGAAATGTTTGCCACTTCATTGCCTATTAAAAAATGTTGTGCAAGACCTCTAAACTTAAACACAGTGAGAAAAATGTTAGAAAATCCATACGAGATGTGAAATTACATCTGAGTCACTAAAAAACAAAAAAGGCGAGAAAAAATCTTTAAATTGGGAAAATTTATCATGAAACTGGACAGTCACAGTAATTTTTTTTTTCAGTATAGCAAAAAGTTAGCTTCTGTGGTACTTATTTTCCTTCTTTTTAAACTAAACCCAGTATGACTATGCTGTCTCACCTTTAAAGTCCAGGAGTTTCCAGGTGGGAATATCTCAGAAAACAAACAAACAAAAACCACCACTTGTAAGCTCTGAGGCCAGACATGGGAGGAAGGCACCGTGTGTATATTAAAAATTTCAAGGACCCTTTTCCACAATCTGTTTTTCTGAATGCAAATACTGTAAAGTCATTAAAAACACAGATAAACAACAACAAAAAGTGATCTGGGGCAAAGAAATCAATAGGCCAGTAGCAAAGCTGCTCAAAATGGGGTGGCTGCCTTGCAAAGCAGCGGTTGCCCAGCATGGTCACATTAAATATGCCTACCCAAATGCATTGGGCACTATTGACTTAGTAACTACCAGCACCACAGCAACGACTGCTGGTTGGTTTGCAAATAGCACCAGCTAGATGGAAAGAGGTGAACCTGAGGAAAGCAGGAGAAGGCTCTTAAAGGCAGGGAATTGCAGGCAAGCCCAGCACCTCCCGGGTAGCATCAGCCAGGTGGGAACGCGGGCTGCCCCCACGCTCTGGAGCTCCCAGGCCAGTATTCAGAAGGAGCGCCAAGCGCATAAAATCAACAACTCTTTACTGAGATTGGTTAGTCACGTGGACCCGGGCCATCATTATGCATAAAAACGCACAGATGACCTTTTAAGTTCAGTTAAAACTCTGCGTGTTTAATATTTTCACAGAATGACACAATGGTTGGAAGGGACCTCTAGAGATCATCCGGTCTAACCCCCCTGCTCCAGCAGGGACACCCAGAGCACGTGGCACAGGGTGGCATCCAGGTGGCTGTTGAAGATCTCCAGAGAAGGAGACTCCACAACCTCTCTGAGCAGCCAGTTCCAGTGCTCTGTCACCCTCACAGGAAAGAAGTTCTTCCTCACATGGAGATTGAACTCCCTGTGTTTCAACTTGCACCCCTCGTCCTGTCACTGGCCACCACGGAGAAGAGCCTGGCCCCATCCTCCCTACATTCACCTCCCAGGTACTTATACCTATTGATCAGTAGATACAGAATGCTCCCTGGTTCTGCTAATACCATTATGCAAACAGTTTGCAACTAAACTATTGCCAATTACTTTACAGATGCCCTGGGAAACTTAGGAGACCAATATATCTTGCAAATTGAGAAGCAGTATTATCACCTCAAATCCGTATTTTCTTTACAGTTTTCAAACACACAGCTAGATATGTCTTTAAGACAAAATGTAGACTTTGCAATGATACCAGCAACAGTCACTACAGCACTATTTGCAGTCATATAAGAAGAAGAATGTGTATATATTAAGGTTAATGAAGTTATAAAATGGAAACATAACTATTATGGACTGTCAAAGCTATATAGTTTCATTTAACCCAGTTTCCATACTCTCTTGATTGATGTAGTACCTTCCACACAAAAATATTTGGAAGACAAGTTTTCCTTTAAGGTTGGGTCTAAGAAAAATAATGCATCTGCTGCATACACTAGCGAACACTGTCAAGACACAACCAACCTATGGTATTTCATACTACTTTGACCTATGATTATCAGTGTATTCATTTTTAAAAACATGTACACATGTATACATTCGTACACACACGCACATTTTTCAATGCGTTATTCCACAGAAGGAAAACTTAGTTCTACCGCATTCCTTTGCCGATTCCTTTTTTCTCCAAAAATCTGTCTAGGACAAAATCAACTACCATGCTGAAGAAGACATTACCTATATTATGATTAAGATTCTGCTTTCCCAACAGAGAGCTCTGGACTTTGTTTTTTGCTGACTTCTAAACTCGGCTAAGACCAACACCCCTGACGGTCTTCGCATATTCCAAGACTTGATTTTGTCCTCTGAAGGACTCCAAGTAAAGCAGATACTCTGCTTAGAGACCTTGTTTATATCAGTTCTGCGAGACTCATTTATCATGATTTATAATAAATGCACTAGAGAATAGAGGTAAGAGAGAAGAGAAAGGTTACAGGAGACAGAATTCAGGAAAATGAAAAATTCAGACTCTCTTATTCCCCTCTTCTTCCCCTCAGTTACAAAGAGGAAAAATGCACGTTGATAAGAGCTACAGAAAATATGCCTGACAATTACAAACATGTTCAATTTAATCTCTTTCAAAATGACTTCCAAAAATATCTGATTTGTTGCATAGTGCCTGACCTACAGGCAAGAGACTTGGAGTGTGCAATTCAATTATAACTAGGGTCAATGCTCAACTTCTATAGCAACTTCAACATATATTTGAAAACTTTCTCCAAATCCCAATTATTGCCAAAAAAAAGTTTACCCAAAATGATCTCATGCTCTTTGACAGGTAGCAAAATGCAATGTGACATCTACCTGAAGTATTGCACAGATTAAAATTCATATCCATTATGCATACAGAATTATAAATAACAATGTACATTACACATTATGCACTTTGTCTTACAATGCAGCATATGTTTTTTTTTTTTTTTTTTTTAACTGACTCCCAAGTTTTCTGAAAAATGCATATCTTTACTCGACACTCTAGGAACTGACAAGGCAAGACACAAATAAGTTAACATTTAGACTTACAAAATGAATTTCTATTAAAATATAACTGGAGAAACCCAAGGTGCATGGACCACATGCCCAGCTACCCGGAATCCGACTCGCTCGTCTTACAACAGGATGAAGTACAGTTGACTTTCCAGTAACACAACACAATAGTAACAAGCTTTCTTCTACCTTTGAGGACTTCCCCACAAATATTCTTATTTATCCACAAACACAGAATAGATAAGATCACTGTCAGATAATTTCATATTTAAAATTTTGGCAAAATGACCTAAAATTTTAGATCCTTCTTTTGAGCCTTATTACTATAATGGCTGGGAATACAAGAAGAATATTTCTAACAGTTTGGTTGAGTCAGAGATCAGGAGTTTGAACAAGAGGGGAAAAAGGGCGTTATTTTGCCCTTTGTTAACTGTAAAGAGTAATAGCTTATAAAATGCATGAAAATAACAGCTTAACCACTTTTCTTTCCCAGCTATGCAGATCTCTCTTTTCTTCTTACGAAATGCATGTCTCAAAGGAGAATGTTTCTGACTTGTTGAAGTCGCTAGGTAAGGGTATATATGTGAAATGAGATCACTATGGTATTTGCTGGTTGATGAAGTCAGATTATGCAGTTACTTCTGAACATTTACCTCATATAATGTTAACAGGGAAGCAGCACGAGGTGTTTCTCACTACAGACTCCAGACTGACAAACGTAAAGACTGCAGTTAACTGACCAGGCAAAGGAACCCATAAAGGAAGAACAGCGTTCTCAGTTATGACCTCTAATATAGTGGTGACCTCTAAAATAAAACCTCTAAACTAGACCTCTAATATAGTGCTCAAATAGGATACTACTATCCATTCACTTCTTACCAACTTTCTAATGCTGCAGGTATTGTGAATTAGGATGTCTATAAACACATCTTGCAATCCTGTGCCAAATTTCACCCCAAACAGGGGTTTAATTCACCCCAGGCATCCAAGATAGTTTCCTTATATAAAAGTCAGGGGCACAATTAATCCCATCTAATTTTAGATTTCAAAAGTTAGACATCTAACCTGTATTACTCATTTAGGTCCCCTAAGAGAAGCTGATTCATCATACCTAGTTTAGTCCAAGAATGAATCACACACAGAAGGTTTCCCTCTCTTTCTATTGACTAGAGAAGAGGCCTGGATGCACAGCTCCTTTGCCTACAAAACAACTACAGCTGTGGAACGAATATCCTGCAGTGTAGTAGTGTCCTTGGCAGGTTAGTGCTGGATTGCTGCAATGCTGCTCGCTAATGCTATGGTCAGCATCCTAACTGCACAAGTGACATGAATCAGGAAGTCAGTTTTTTTTAATTTTATACAAATTAGTTAATTATACAAAATAGCTAAAGCTGAAATAAAATGCCTACTAATATCATCAGTTCCCTAACTACAAAAAGTGGTAACTCATCTATCCATACATCTGTGTCTGTGTACAAAGGCATAGAATGCACGCTTCTAAGATTAAAAAAAAACCCTTCACTGTATTCTTTATTCATCCAGGTCTATAAACCAGCAAATTCCATACACAATTTCATTCTCCAAAAGGCTCATTCATGTTTCTGCTGAGGCTGCTTCTAAACACCATGTTCTTAACGTAGTAGTGCCTCCCATTCAGCTACCAATTCCCAGTCCAAGATGTTATGTGAAATCTTTGTAGTGTTTAGCAATTTTTATCACAACAAATATGTATATTTAATAGACCATAATTTATTAGGTCAACTAATAAGTCTTTCATGAATACATTTAACATATTTCCATTCACTTTCCAGATCTGAAATCACACTGCTCCTGACAAAATGAAGATGGGCAAAATAGTCAAACTTGTACATAAATAAATGAAATTTGACATAATTGAGCACTGATTCTACACTACTAAGTTTTCTAAAAATCACAGAGGTTTTCTATCTTCTTTAGTAGCTTGCAATTGTATCCTATGATAGTTTTATACACTTGAATACTTACAAATACAATAGGTTTTAATAGATGATTAAACAGATTTTGGAGATTTTAGGTTTTCTGGTAAATGAAAATATTGACACATGCAGGTAAGTGCTTATAAGATACACAAAAAATAAATAAATGGTAACATCATCACAAGACAGCAAAACAGTACAGCAGGATACAAGGTAGGTATGAACATGGGGAAAAGGAGCTCTTGAGACTATTTTACAAGCTCTGAAACTTGACTTGCAGTACTGACCTGACCAACCTGAGGTTGGTTTACAATGGCATTTCCCAGCATCACTATTAGAAACAATCTATAGGCTTGTACAGACAGGACACCAGCACATTCAGTAATGTTCCAGGGAACATGATTGAGGAAACTACTTTTAAAAGACTCTTGTCTAGCTGTCCGAAACAGAAGTTCGGGAGATCACTGTGTTCAGGTAGCATACAGAGATCAAGGAGAAAGCAGACAATCTTTTTTCCTTCCTTAAGCTGTTTCTGATCTCTTTCTCTCTCTATTTAAGATTCTGAACAAATGGCTTCTTCTCGGTAATTTAGGCAAAATACTCAAGTCTGGTTTGAAGCGTTTTGCTGAAAAGAGCAGCATGCTGCACAGTGTCTCAGTTCTCATTAGAGAGCCCTTCAAATGCACTGTTAGGTTAGTGCTACCACGTGAAACGGCAGCATCAGCCTATTATCACTTCTGACTGTTTGTTGCAGCTACAGGGCCTTCCTGAAGGCCAACTGTTGTACTGTGGCACATAACCTTTCATAACAGCCAACAAAGGCTGCTTAAAAACAGCAAGTTTATGTCTCACAAATACATATTTTTGGAGACGAGCACCAGCTACAGAAAATTGCACTCCATTCCTCAAACATTTTTCCAGCAACTGCTCTCCTTGAGCTAACGAGAGACATGTAACTGGCATAAGGATGTAAAACAAACCAACCAACCTGTTTGCAACCACAGTACAAGAAAAAGAAGTAATATTTATACACCACTTTTACTAAATTTGTCCAGCACTGAACAGCAGAACAAAACAAACAGACCCCAACCGCCCAAGCCTTACTTGCTTTCAATAATGTATCTATTACAAACATCACCACTTTAAACCAATACTTTCAGCCATGAATTCAATAGAAGAATGCATTGTACCTTGAAAGTAACAAATTTGGTAAAATTTAAATCGGCTGATCTTGGAAAGAATTTTAAGAGTCCACTTTAACAATAGCACAAGTATGTTTTCAAAAACACAACTTGATAATAAAAATAACTGAAGGAAAACAACTACAGAATGAATGTTACCCCAGGGCTATTTTTAAAAACAACTACAGAATGAATGTTACCCCCTTTAATAAATAAAGGGCTATTTTTGGAGGGGGTGGGAGGTAGAGAGGGGGAGGCAGGACAGAAGAGAAGGTTAAAACTAAAGTTCCAGATTCTAAGAGGGAACACAAGACAACTTTCTCAAAAGACCCCACCACTGCACTCTGCAGTTGTGCAAGGGTTCTGTAGAACCTATCAGGGATTAAGTGCTTGTCCCACACTAACAGAATATCACTTCTTGCAGGGGGAGGGGAAGGGGGCTAACGGCATGACTTCATTGCTCAGAAATCCCACACATTTCCCAACTCCGCAAGCTTTATGCAATACAAAAAGAAGTCAGGGATTAAACCCTTCAGGTTCTCTAAAGATCTTGCCAGTTTTCTCCACAGAATGAAACAAAATCAGGGAGCTGATATCCTCCACACAAACAAGTAAGCAAGCAAACGGTGAGCATACAGCTTAAGACTTCAGTACAGAGGGCATTCAGTTCGGAATGAGAGAGAATACACTGCCTTTCAGCTTTCCAGAAAAAATGAAGTTTATCTTAAACACTGCTATAACATACGTGGGCACACGTGCCTGTTCCCAGTTCTGAGGGGGTTAACATTAGCTCTGTGTCTCTCTGTCCCTGCAGAGGTGCTCCCGAAAGGGCATATAAAGCAAAGGGCCCAGAGCCAGGAGGGGCAGAAGGCTCTGGGGGAAGGAAGGGGCCCACTGGGTGCAGGGCCAGGTCAAACTGTCTACTGACATGATTTTTTGCTTGCTTTTCCTTTTGATTATAATAACCTGGTTTTGCTTTCTACTTGCAATTACCATCAATAAAGAGAAAGCCCTGCTGAATGCAGCTGTACATGTGGCTGTGTCCTTTTATCAGTTTAAGATACTGAAAGAAACCAAATATTTAAATGAAAAGCAGAACAAGCAATATTTTCTAGTTCAGCATACTGGCCATTTGTTTTCTGGAGGGCATACAGAACCACCAAATCAACTTACTGCTGATTTGCGCATCCCTTTACATCCCAAGCTCAATGCAAAGATGACATTTTGAAAGGTTACTGACAGGGGGAGAGAGGAAAGACGTGGAAATGGTAATGTCGGGAGCGTTTTCTCCTGCGTTTTTCTCTGACGCAGCAGTTGGTCTTACACTGGCGTGTAAGCAGTATAATATTAGACACCTGGAATGTGAGGAATGTCTGATAACCAGAGCCTGGCACAGGGATAATTCCGCAGCTGTAAACCAAACGATACGACCTTTGAGCTTTCCAGAGGAAAAGTCCAGAGGAAGCTATGAAAAGGCTATTATGTACAGTGTTGCTACAGGGTAGTTGGTATACATGGATATACATTGCTGATAGAGGAAAAATGTATTGATGAGGAACTTAATTAAGAAAAATCAGCTATTACTTTTAATTCAAGTCCATAACTACTTTGACTTTTTTTTTTTTTTTAAATGATTTAAAATCTTTCCAATCCCACAGTCGCTGCCTTCAAACTTAGCTTGGAAATGTTTCCTTTTTGTGTCTTTTCCACTTTTACTTCTCATTTAGGGTATTTTAGTTCTTACCAAACTACTCCATATAATAGAAAGGCGCACCCTTAAAAACATGCATTTGAATATATTTTAAATACATACACACACACACACAAATAGAAAAAAAGAAACAAAGTAAGAAGTCAGCCAAGCATTGGCTTGTGAACATCAAAGAAGGAAGCTCAAACTGCAGTAATCTCCGTAAGCAAACAGGAGCAACTCATCTGTCCCAAAGAGCCTACTATTTAATTGAAGCATGATATAACACACAATGGAAAGAAAACAGGTTGCCCATAGGTTGGAATACTTTATTAGGATAAATCAAGACAAACACATTTATTGTAAGGATAGAAACATCTATTCTGCTATTTTGAATGGTTTGACCGTGTGGATATCTGTTAGTAAATATCCAAAGTATCCTTCCTGGCACACAGTTTACTATTAAAAGGTTTAATACAGGACCTTCGTGTAGTGAAAATTAAATCTGAGAAGGAGAAATGCATTACAAAGGCAGAACACAGTCAAAACCAGAAACCATCATGAACAGAAGCTTGCCTTATGGGGAACCTTTGCGTGTACAGAACGAGTATTTTAAAGCAGTCCCTCTAAGCTCTTTTTGTCTAGATTTCTACCTTCTCATCACTTTGTTTAGCAACCATTTTTAATAGATAGCTTATTCAATCATTACGTATTTTGTAGCATATTGGAGCTCTTATTGCAAAATGGATGAATTTGATGCAAATTCAGACGCTACACAGACCTGGGCCAGCCACATGGCATTGGTATACACAGTTTCTAGTTTCTATATTAGACGTCTTTGAGATGTATTAGCAATGATTTACATGAAAAAGGAATGAACACACCACTGATTTTATACAACTGCAAGCAGCATTTTTAAATAGTAGAAGACGCAAGTATCCTGATAATAGAAACAAACCATGAGAAAGTTTGACAGACATCATCATAAATGGTTCAGAAAGTTCCCTCAAAACATTTCAGGTATGGGTCCATAGAAGGCAGCCTTTAGAAAATCTTCTCATTTTTGAGAATGGAGCGATGCACCCTGCAATAGCACAGAAGCCTAGATAACATGAAAAAAACAGCATAAAATAAAGAATAAGGATCATAAAACAAGATGATGCGACGCAACATTAAGCATAAAGTGCAGGTTGCAGAAATGCCAGAATACTCTAAAATCACAATTATAGAAGAGTTTAATACACATGTGCTTGGTCTCCCTTTAATTCCTCTACTGATTATTTTCGTATGCAAAACTGTATTTCTCATTATATTTATTAAAATGATATGATTTTTCTTTGTATATTCCAAGGCAAGCCAAAATACTATTAGACAAAATCAATGCGAGTTTCCTTTGTACCTCCACTATTTTACAGTCTTTATTCTCATTGTTAATTGAATCCAAGTTTCAGCTGAAATTTATTCCCAGTGGCAGTGAGGTTTGAGGAATGAGAAATATGCAACAACTATGTAACAGGAAACATCTAAGTGTTCTGCTGTGACTTCCTTCCCACACACCCACTCCCAGAAACCGCATTCAAAAGGTTGAACGAATACGGTAAGCTTCCTAGTAATCACTAGCTGGAATGTAGTATATACGCAATGTATCTTACTTCCATAAGGTACCCTGTTAGAGAAAAAAAAAAAAAAGCTTTTGCCTCTTGGTGTCCAGACTTTACAGGTCAGGTATTTTTGGTTCGGCTGAAGAAAGCAAGCATAGAATAAGCTGTACTTGAACACCCGGCACTTAATGTGCTTAATCACACTTCCCTCTTTACTGAGTACATCTGGCACAACCAGCAGTTGTTCAGAGCACGGGAAATACTTCCAACATAGTGATCTGCAAAGATTGCTTGGGAATTACATGAGACACTGTAAAAGTGGAATGGATGTGCAGATGAGCTAACACTTTACTGGACTGCAAGGGAGCTGTCTGCCTTTCCCACATGTGGAAATGTGCTTTCTCCTTCAAGTTTATTTACTAGTTTGTATCACTGGCTTAAAAGGTTATTCTAAACCAGGTGAGAGAATAATTACCTCATATCATCAAAATCTAGCTTGTGAGTATGCCATCTAACAGCACAGAGTCAGTTATCATCATTTCTTTGAGTAATTATACAAATATCAAAAGATTACCCACAACACTCCCATGAGTAGAAAACAGTAACTTTTTACCATTTGTTTTTCAAGATGAAAGAGTATATGACAATGAAAAAGCAAATTAGAACAACAGACTGAGGTTAACCTGCACATTTTCAATTTTAATAGCTTAAACTAACATTTACAAACCCCTCCCCCAAAAAAAGGTTTGTCACAAAGATTAGTGAAGAGATCTTCTATTACTGAATCACTTATAATTTGAGGAAAAGATATTTAAGTATTTTTGCTAGTAACACAAGTAAGTCATTCAAGTCTTAGGGGATAGTTCTTTGAATCAGCTTAACATTTTGCAGAAGTCAAACAGCTTGATTTTGAGTTACTAGGAACGGAATATAAGACAAAGCAGAAAACATCACTGTGTCATTTTTATAAATCATTTGAGTGATTATAGAATCATGGAATCATAGAATGCTTAAGGTTGGAAGGGACCTCTAGAGATCATCTAGTCCAACCCCCCTGCACACGCAGGGTCACCTAGAGCACGTGGCACAGGACTGCGTCCAAGCGGGTTTGAAGATCTCCAGAGAAGGAGACTCCACAACCTCTCTGGGCAGCCTGTTCCAGGGCTCTGGCACCCTCACTGTTA
>NW_010588168.1:61713-76611 GCF_000705375.1 Tinamus guttatus | reverse complement strand
TCAACTGTTTCATTATAAAATTACCACAGATGTTACCATTTTACTGCTAGGAGCCTTTTATTTATTGTGTCTTTAATGTCTGTCCAATCTTCTCTATCCTATTTTATAACCTGAGATTATTCTGTTTTTGTGGACCTTAATTATACTTACATTGCATATTTTTAAAAACATGGTTTTAATCGTGAGTAGTCATTTCTTCAGTAATGAAGCAAATAAAAACCGTAACGATTTATGTCACAAGTAAATCGTTTAAAATGGCATTAAAAATTAGCAATAATTGTGAGCCTCATAGCCAGCCATACAGGTCATCCAAATATCTTTACATACGAAGCCAGGAACACTAAACTCCTGAAAGGCTGCACAGTTGAGCAAGGTGTGGAATTAATTAAGCACCGCTAAGGAAGACAGTGATTATAAAGCACCTGCAAGTACCCTGTATGCACACGCTCTGCTCTTGAATGAGGCTTATCTTTCTCCATCGAGTATAACTGACAGATGTTACCAACTCACTGCAAATACGGCTGCCTTGACTGATGAGGCAAAAACACTTTCTGCTGTGAAATTCCTCAAAGACCACAGGAGGAAAGTTTAAACATCTAACTCTCCCATAAGACGGTTTATGAGAGGTGTACGTAGCTGTAGTGGTTAGAAATAACCTTGTCATTTTTTCGGTCTAATTCAGTAGTTCAGCCAGAAGATCTGGATGCCGTTAGCGCCACCGAGTTTCATCACTAATCCGTAACCTCTGTAAGGTTAATAATTTCAGGGATACTTGAAGTAATCCCACAAGTATCTTAAAATGTATTACCAAATGGAAATTGTAACTAGCGTATATCCTTACTGCTTTTCCTCCTAATCAAAGCTTTGAAAAAAGCCACTTGGGTATATATAATTTATGTGCAACCGTGCTGCACGCTTTTGGAAGTGCAATTGTGTAATTAATTGTCTTGACAAATCTGAACCTTCACATTCTACTTACACTTGCTTAAAAATTACGTGAAAATTAGGAGTGCAGAGAGTTTAGATTCAGTTGGCTATTCATAAAAGCACACCAAAGCATTCAAAAGAATATCTAAAAAGTACATATTGCAAACTATGACTATGGAGATAGCTGATCGGTGGTGCGCGGTGCTGGTAGGTGGGAAGGACGGGAAGGCAGAGAGCAGAGGAAGCACGAACAAACAGGCCTCTTAAAATGCTTATTCTACTGCTCAGCACTGCCTGCAAATAGGCACCTTTTGACATATGAGTACTTCAAGTAAAAGGGTCATTTCGTTGGTTGAGAGTGTTTAACACATGGGGGAATCAATAAAAATAATGGCCATTGTAACAGTAGGATCCTTAGCTATTCCTCTAGAGACTCTTCAGAAACCCAGGAATAAGTTTTGGGATACCTTAGGTGAAGGAAATCGTGGAAAACAGTGAAACAGTGAAGTATTCTTAAGCAAATTAGTGCTGTGTGACACAGGCCATTATCTTGCAGCATGAAATGCTGTCTGAGCAAAACTAGCCTATGACAGGCAACTGGAGTTTTTGTTACTATGGAGTAGTAGAAAATCCCCGTGCTAGCCCACATCACCCAGGAGGCCAGGCCAGATGTGCAGCCTATGAATCCCTCTGTGGCTCATGCCGCAGTAACAAACACAGCACGGACTTCCTTCGCAGTGAACAGAGGTACTAAATTCAATAGCAAGGGAGCTGCCAAATGAAATTTAAAGGGGGCTTACATGAGCGGGGAATGAGAAGCAAAGCATAAGAAAGCCAAAGGTAATGGCAAAGGAAGAGCTTCTCAGCGCCCGCTGCCATGGAAGGGCAGGGACCATTCCCAAGGAAGGGCTGCAACCAAACTGGGAGCCACAGAGGCAGACTCGAGCACAGGCCCTATAACCCATCGAGAGGGCCATCTCATTAGCACAGACAGCTCGTGTAATTATTAACCTGATTTAATTTGGTTTTTTTATGCCAATTTTTCCCCTTGCAATTAATAGCCTCCTGGGGTTCCAGACAGGATGGAGGCCTCCTGGGATTCATGCAGCACATGAGGTAAGGAGAGGACGAAGCTGCACTTCCCTCCCACAGCTCCAGTACTAGGGAAAACCTTCAATGAAATCGTGGAACTATTACACAGAACCACCCTTGCAAAAAGAAATTCTAGAAATAAGTAAAACATTTTTAATGCAAATGAATATTTTCTGCATGATAAACCTTGGTGATCATAGCTGTATTGTTAAGTATGTGGTTAAACAAATTATTCAGTCAGGTAATGGAGTGTGAACTGATCTTCTCCACTGCACAGCCATAAAAAACATAGAACATCTGCCTTCAGAAATTCGTTCCCCATTTATTCATTCTTTTGTTCAAATGCCCCTAAAAAAGGGATATTAATTCAGAAACTAATTGGCAGTGGTAAAGCATCAGTATCTTATCACTGTTGCTTTAATTAAAAAAAAAAAAAAAAAAAAAAAAACCTGCCACAAATGCCTTCTCATTGTGCTGTATTTGCTTGGACAAAATTGTTCTGCCCACAGAGGAAGAAGGAACCTGAGCCATGATTGCTGCAAGCTGCCCAGGGAATTCTTTGTATCATATTTTCTGCTCTGCTGTAAGCCCTTTAAAGTAACATTTTGCAAAGCAAAATATACTTGTTAAATATTGATGAAATCATTCACCACAGCTAAATACCTATTCTTTCCCCTATTTTTGGCTTCTGACTAGAAGGCACCACGCCTGGGGCAAGTCCAGCTTTCCATACGTGGGGCACCAAGAGACACTTGGCCCCAGAAGAGCCCACACAACCTCTTTCCCATGTGCTCTTCCACATCAGGGACTGCAAATCATTTCCTAGTGCACCAGGGCAAGCTTAGTTCTTATTGCCAAGGGCTAACGGCCACTCTCGAAATCCCTGGTGAGGGACCTGACACAAAGGCCGGATCCCCATTGCTGGAAAACACTGTGCTAGAAGAACCAGAGGAGGCGCTGCTTAGAGAAGGATGGATGGGATGATCAGAGACATGCATCATTTTCCATTGCAGTAAGGAGCTGGGATTAGAAAAGAGATTTAACTGACAAGATAGGACAGAGGTACACAAATCGAGAATGACATGGGAAAGTGATCAGGGAATTATTATTCCCTAATTCTCACAGCATAACAACTTAATGGAAGGAATGGTCTGGCAGCAAGCAATGTCATGTCCACCAGAGACAATTCTAGCCAAGGCAGATCACTATCAAGGATACCATGAATGTCAAGAGTTTCTTAAAAGAGATCGTGCATATGATAAAACAGGGTCCTGCTACCACCTCTGGCCTAGGAAATCCGAGCATCATGGTTAAAATCTGTATTTTCCCTGTATTTTTTCTGTATTTTCTCACATTCTTTCCCAATGGAAGATTAATGGATACATCTGTGGCTCACTCCAGCTTGGAAGCTGTTCAGTTCTCAGGCTCAACCGAACTGCCTCTAATGAAGATCTCAAACTCAGTGATGATGCATGGTGTGGAGAGGGATTAAGTTAGATAATTAGCAGGTGCAAGGATGTTTTTAAAATAGAATGAAAGAGGTTTTTTGGACTGACAAGATGAATGGTATTTCTACTATATGGGTTTTTAAGACTTTTGAAAATAATTAAAAGAATCAGCTCCTAAGAGCCGAACGAAGTACAGCACCTGGGGATGGCTAGGCACAAACATGCTTTAAAAACCCAAAGCACCTTTTCCCAGTCACATCTAAATTAAAACCAGTCACATGAATTAATACTTTTGCACATTCCCTTCTACCTCTAAAAAATATGTTTCAGTCCTCCGAATCTAAGTAGCCAAGATATCAATTCAAAAGTGGAATCCCTGGAAACAACATACAAGCATGAAAGAAAGTTTGGCATTTGGTTATGAAGCTTTTGAATCACATCCTAACCCTACACATTAATTAAAACTCTTACAGGTTTGCAAAATGGAGACAACACCTAACTTGCAAAAGATCTGCTCTTCACAACAAGAGGTTGAAGAGAACAAATCAAGGACAACGTTATTTTTACAGGAAAGGAAAGTATTCATAACCTAATAAATACTTAACCTGCAAAAGGAAGTGGAAAGTAAGAGGCAGACTGAAGTTTGTCACATTGCTTTTAATTTCCCTAAACAATATGAATTTAGTACATTCAACTCAAATGTCAAACACACGGTTTGTTAACTCCAAAAAAGAGGTAGTAATTTTTTCTCCTTGACCAGGATTGTCTAAAAGCTCAGCCAGCAACCACTGCCGGGCTTGCGCTGAAACTCGGTAGCGCCAGTGGCAGCGTGTTGAGAGAAGCGGTCACTGCGCTCGCGGTGCGGAGAGAGACGGTCACTGCGCTCATGGTGCAGAGAGGGTCACTGCGCTCACGGGCCGCTTTGGTGGTCGGTAGTGCCAGAGGGAGATCCCGTTATGTGACCAGCACGGCCCTAGCTGATCCTGCAAGGCCTGCGCGTGGGCCACAGCAATATCACGGAAGGGAAGTCACGCACGAGCCCAGGCGGTGCACTGTAGTGTTATGACTTCTCATGCTTATGTTTTCTCAAACACATGGAAATGAGATGATTTTATGCCTTCAGTCTCCAAAAGAATTTAAGGTGTCAAGCATGCCATACATCTCATGAAATCTGCAGCCTTTGTACTTCATCTGGATTAGGCAAGAAGAGACAAACTGAATTTTTTCACAAAACTTCGCTACTATTTTACCTTTTTGCTGCTATAGAAAAACAGTTTGCCTGTGAAAGTTTGGTGTGTTTATTTTCCCCTGCCTTATTATGTTTACTGTTTCAATTCTTCCCCCTCCATTTTCCTTTTTAAGGAATGAAACCAACGCCAGTATGAGCATTTAACAAGCAACTGACAGTAATATTAGTGATCAAAGAGTGGAGTGATGGAGGCATTAGAATTAAAAGTTAAACTGATGAAATCTTAGACCGGAGTCTTTTTAAGAGAGCAAGGACAAACACAGAAAGGGCTTTACAGAACAAGTGCAGAGATTGGTCTCCACTGCACTGAAAAACTAAACTGATGTTAATGGAATTACTCTAAACTAGTGGGAGCACATGCACAATTGAGAGTAAAATATCGTCTTAAAGACTTGACTTTGCACTTGCTTTGTCCAGGCAGGCTTTTGAGCTATGAACATAACTACATCAGGACTAGGGATTTACATAAAATATTCAGGGTTGACCTGGTTTCATCAACACCGGCCCTATTTAAAATTCACATGTAAGGAAAGCAGAATTATGTGGTAGGGCACTACTCAGGCTTTTATTTTGAGAGGAGGAATTGTTTAGAAATATATAGTAGTAACACTGAATGAGAAAAATAATTCGTAGGTTTGACTCTCTTTCATAAACAAAAGGCTTTCTAAATATTATTTTACAATGCAGAACTCTAGCCCATTTTTCTAAGTTATAACAGTATTAACATACAGATAGAAAGATAGAAAAGTAAAGGCACTCCTGAGCTTGGTCTCCACAGAGGTGATCAGGACAATGCCCTGACAGGGCCTGTGTATACGCTTGGCCCAGCACAGGCAGGTATTTGGATCCACCTGGATCTAGTAACGTAAAGCTGATTGCCACGACGCTGCCTGCGAATCTGCAGATGCGATATTTTGCCAGCAATAACTCTGCAACTTAAAGCCCTCAAAACAGGGCACCATTCTCTTCATAAGGAAAGGAAGGGAGAAATTGAACCAAAGTCTTGGTCTGAGTCTGGCTGCAAGTGACTATGCGCTACTGCCAGGGAAATGCAGTGGTAATGGAAGCACCAGCGCTGCTCGGCCTGTGCTGCAGCCTGCAGTATTCACTGCATTCCTAAGCTTGTCATAAGACTCTCAAGTAGGTCACAACAAGCTTAAAATTTGACAGAAAGCAAAGTCTGAGGGGGTGATATTATGCAAATCACCTTGCTTAAAAAGTTGATGCGTCTTTTTCCTTTCCACGATTTTGGCCAAGCCTGAACTACAAAAACAGTCCATTTTCTCTGGAAATGGAGAAATATCTGTATATACACATTAAAAGCAAGTATTTAGTGACAACCCGTAGCCTTTAGGCCACTTCTAATTGATCTAGAATTCTTATGGTATTTATTTTGTCTTAAGTAGTGATTTATTGCTGGTGGGTATTATCTTAAATGTTATGATTAGAAAGTATTAGGAAGGCTGAATATATTAAATTTAAATCCTAATTCAAAATACACATACTTTTATAAACGAGGGGTTTTGAGGGGAGCAGGGGAAGAGAAATGATACTTTTAGATTTCAGGTTTAATGCTGAATTTAATCCAACTTCTCCATAGAAATATTTCATGCCAAAAAAGTCAACCAATCCTCAATAAAATGATGCAAACTTCTGCAAGTTAAGGACAGAAAAAAATACTTATGGGAAAAATTTGTAAATAAAATTACACTCAGAATCATAACTAAAATGTGAGATTGTACTGCACTGACACGGCAACTTCAATATGGCATTTTTAAGTTTAGAGAAAATGAGGCAGGGAAGGAGTGTTAGGGCTTTTTATGCACTGAAGGGAGCAATAATGGGGAGAAATCCTTGGGAAACACATACACATGCTTACAAATCTTTAAAAGCCTTTCCATAATCTTTTTATGGATAGATAACTGCAAACATATCAGCAAAGTCTGGGTCTCTGCATGGGACTTGAGAGATCACAAGCCACCCTGGCAAACCAGCACTGGCAAATCTTAATCCCTAATCAGAGACCAGAAGATTCATCTCTATAAACCATTAAACAAGTAGCAGATGGACATTATTTTGGGATTACATTCAGCATTTTGAAGGTGAAGGCCCTTTCTGGCTAAACCATCAGTACTCCTTCCTATTTTTGGAGTATTATTTCTTATTTCTTATTTAGGCACAGACCCAAAAGAGACAAGAGTCAGCACCTCATACTGAGTAGCTCAGGGCTTCAGCATGAGCCACCTGATACTCGTTACTGCATGGGAAGACTCAAGGTGCTGTGATTTGCCATAGCAAAAGCTCTGCATTTGGCATAAGCCCAGTGATGGAGGGACAGCACAACCATCAGCATCCACAACTGCCAAAACAGCCACTCAGCTGACTGGTTGTATCTGCAGTTGTACAAAGCCACAACCTCACAGCAAACTGTGTAGCCAAAAGCATCTATACGTGCACAAACAGAGCAACTAAGGCGAGAAAATAATACTCTGCCATGGCAGAGGAAAATAATTGGCTGATACAAGTGCAGTGTGACCAAACATTGAGAGGAGACCAAAAATTGAGCCAATGTATATCCTAAAAACTAATTAGCAACCAATTTAAACCATTGCAGTGCTCCAGTCAGCTAGTACCTTGAGAGGGTTCTTTGCGGGGGGTTGAAGCACGCCTGCAGAGTCGGGGTCAGGCAGCGCTCGAGGCCAGCACGCCAGGAGAGGGGCCCTGCCAAAGGCCGGGCTGCAGCGGCACTGCCCTCCCCGAGCGCTCTCGCTCTGGCCATGAATCCCATTGAGGAAGGGAGATGGGAAATCTGCTCTTTCGAGACACCAGCACCAGGGCCAGAATAACCCATCCAGTCTCCAGGGATTCATTCAAGCTGACCTCGAAGGCCCTACACTCTCCCATAGACTCATTCCCCAACCACGGCCACAGTTTCACTGTTATTTTTGAAGGACGTGCACAAGGCCACAGGGATACTCTGATAAACACAGACTTTTTTTCCTTCAGGGTGAATAGAAGCGGTAGCCAAGACATTCACTTTTCCATGCCACGTGTGGGAACACTCTTCTCCTCCACGGAGGACCCTATGTGAGCACCTACATGGCTGCAGGGAGGACGAAGCTCCACCTTGGCGACTCGAGGGCACCGTTGTAAACACCCTGCTGCCATTCCCACGAGGCACCCCGAAAAGCTGAACCAACTACGTTGTAACTGTCTTTTACATTTTTTAATGACAAAATAAAAACAAACAAAATTGTTAGTATCTTAGTGCCAGAAGATCACAGTGTGTTTCTTCAATTACATTCCCCCCTTCTCCCCACATACCCTTTTCTCGGTGTGTCCTAGTTAAGTAAGTTTGTCACATGGTGTGATAAATTTTGAACATGACTGAACCAAATACACTGCCATAAATGTAACCAAGTTAGCTGCACAACCCCAAAATATTTATTTTTTTGCAAACTGAAAAAAAAAAGGAAAAAAAAATGCAGCTTCCCTAGGGATCAGGCCAGACATGCCAGAGCAAATTGTAAGTATATGTGGCCCAGAACAAATATCCCAGCAATGTCCAGACTAATGATTACAAAATAATTAACTACTTCATCTTAAGGGACAGCTATCAATAGCTTTAAAAAGTCTAGAAAGAAAGAAAGAAAAAAAAAGGAATAGGAATCAACCTCTGGAGTGTCTGCTGATTCAGTTAAATGGAGCTCAAGGCCTTTTCATATCTAGAAATCTAATCAAAGCATCTGAACAGCCAGCTAGCCAAAAACATGAATCTCTGTAATCACTATTTTTTTTTCCTTTCATTTAATGGACCAACAACAGGACATCATTCTTGATTAATAACCCTGGATTAATCAAAAGGTACGGTCCATTCTGCTAGAATTCATGCCCGCGTTCAAAGAAGCCCACATGAGATCAAGTTACTAAAGCTACCAAAGGAAAGATAATACCCACCAGCAATAAATCACTACTAAGACGTGGCCACTGGTATAATGAGCTATTTAATGCTCTAGGAAGCCAGGATTTGCTGGAAGAATAGAGAAATGGGGAATTCCTCACTACCTCATTCAGGAAGCACAGAGTTCCTCCCTGCATAAAAAAGGACCAAGACATCAAACCTGAAGGAAACTGTGAACCACTTCGGTGCATCATTATCACCACGCCTCAGAAAAACCCAACCTCCCCAAGAAGACATACATTTAAATGTATTACACCATACATTTAAATGTGTGTACACCATACTACCATACATTTAAATGTGTGTACACCATACTACCATAGTTGCTTAAAAACTACAGGCAACTACAGTGTATCCAGCCCACCACACACTCGTTAGAAAAATGTCTTCATTGCAGTGAGAACTAGTACAAACTCCGACCAAACACCTGCAGCATCGATCAAGGGTAGAGGCCTGGGAGGTACAAAGAAGTATTTAACATAAAGAAAAAAAAATATATGTACTTACTCAAAAGAAAACAAGACACAAGGAAGGTTAAAGGTGCTTTCTTCACTTCTCAAAATGCCCAAGACTTCCACAAAAAAAAGCAATGGCATTGAGCATAAGTAGAGCCTCAGAAATAGCTCCATGCATAGAGCAATCTGTTACAAAATTGGAAAAACAAAGTGGCAAATGTTTATCTATCTGAGGCTTGAACAGACATGTACCAATCTAGATTTGTCTTTTCAACAGCCAGGCAACACCTCCAGGATCCCAGTGCCAGGCATCAGCACCTGCATGAGGAGGGCACAGCTTGGCCCCCGGGGTGCTCCTGAAAGCCTACTCAGGAGACCCATACAGGAGAAGAGATTCACACACAAGTTTTTTTTTTGTTGTTTTTTTTTTTTTTTTTCAGTTATTCCCCAAATTGTTTCCCAAATTGCCTTCATACAAAGGAAAAGCTCCATTTTCCTTTTTTTCTGCTTTTGACTAGCGCATTCTGATGCCCTCAGGCTAGCTGTTATACTCACAGAGGACTTCATCAGGTTTCCATATGAGGATGAAAAGCATTTTTACAAACGTTAAGGCAATCCCTTGCTACACTCTCTTGACGAGGTGAGCACCCTTTTTGCCACACAGAAAATCAGCAACGTTTAACACGTGCCAAGTTCCTGGCGTTGCTGTTACCTCACGGTCTGAGGGCAGCTGGTGAACAGCGTCGCCAAGGGCGACCATCTCAACTCCCAAAGGAAAGGCCACCCCTTCCACAAGTTTTCCCTCCATTCTCCATTAAAAAAATATTTCTTCAAACGTTTCATGCTTAGTTTCCAACATCCCATCATTGGTTAGTTTGTGTTTGTAAAGGCAAGTTAGATGCATATTTGATTCTTTTTCCTCAGCTAGAAAATTTAAGTTTCAATTCCCAGTTTCACAACTTACACAACTACAACTTAACCACAGCAGCAGTTCATATAATTTACTTATTCAAGATGACAATAAAAATATTATTCTGTTCTTAATAAAATCATATGTCTTCTAAAGGAAAGATTTTCATGCGTACTAAATATTCTTACTCCAAAGACTGGGGTTTTCATCCACACTGAACTTTGTTTTGCAGCATTGTCTTTTTCCATAGCTTACCAAAATTAACACAATTGAGAATTAATCTATGTGCATGTCAGTACAGTATTCTTACTGAAGCAGTTCAGATATTTTAACATTTCTGGAAAAAAAATGTTAATTACATTATAGCCCTTGTAGTAGCTTAATCTTTCGAATGCACATTTTTGAAATGTGTTATGCTATCCTCAAACACAAATGTGAAACTGTAAAATAACCATGGCGTATTTCCATGTATACCATCTGTACCAGGCTTTCAGTGTCAGGGATGCAATAACTGCTATATATTTACTGCTACCAGTAAAGTATTCTTTACCACAGTTTCCTTTTGTGGCTGCTTTTGTCTACATCACTTACAAGCTTTTAAAGAGATGTGCTTGTGGGATATTCAGTGGAGAGAGATACATCAAGACAGGGCCATTAGCACATGTAGGGAGCTGAGGCTGAAGCAGAAAGACTGCAGAGAAAAAGAAGAGGGAAAAGTTTACAGGTGTGAAGAACGGAGAGAAGCTTAAAGGAGACAGACTCCCTCCTCCTCCTTTACCAGAACCCTTATGAAACCCTACACTTTTATATCTGGATTCTGACAGGATATGAGGGGAAAAAAATCACCGTGAGGCAATCAGGCACTGGAGAAGGTTGCCCAGAAATATTGTGTAGTCTCCCCAACTGGATGTTTTCAAGACTCTTATCTGGATAAAGTCCCAAGTGAGCTGGTGTGTAACAGATTTGGATGGAGTGATTTGGAGCAGCTTCCCCTGTCAGGGTCCTTCCAGCCTGAACCCTCCGATCTGTTGTCTGATTTATTTTGAGTTCTCAAGTTGAATTTGTGAATACAGTCCTGAACCACGTGTGGAGAGAAAGGATAAACCACTTATCAGGCAAATGCTGAAGAGTCATTTTACTGTGTTTACAGCCGTCTTGCCTTTCATCGTGCAATTATGGGTAATCTGCTTGATGTTCAAATGGGAGGAGGGAGAAGATTATTCAGTATTCTCATGAAATTCTTTCCTCTCAAAGCCATATAATTGTACACTTTTGTACCCAGATCAGATGAGACTACAGTGAGCACAACTGCTATCTAAATGAAGCCAGAGACAAGGCTAACAAAGCCCGAAGCTCCGATGCTCTCCGTAGGAGCCCTGCCTTGACTGCCTCTGCCCTGCACTCACGCGGAGGAGGAGGGACCTTGCTGGGCCACGAGGATGGGCAGCCCTCCTGCATCTTGCTCAAGGGCATCTACACGAGCAGCTGTCCCTGCTCCTGGCGAGAGTACCGGCATCCACAGCAACAAGGACGTAACAACTACTAGAACGCTGAAGGCTGGCTAGGAAATCATGAAGATAAGCCCGTGGCAAATCCTCCTTAAGTAAGTCCAAACTCAGGGGCAGAAAGGTATTCTGGGGAGAAAAAGATAGCTTAAAATAAAGCACAAGTTATTTACATCCACACATTCCTGTATATACTGCACTACAAAACTAGTCACACATTATGCTTAAAGTAAAAAGACATAATTAAAAATAATGTAACTAAAATAAAAATTTTGAGAATCGATTTTGGCATCAGGATAAGACTGAAAGTGAGAAGCAAATAATGATCAGCTTCAAAAAATTTGAGTTCCATTTACAGATAAAAAAAATCATAGATAGATGTTTCTAAGAAACATGCACATGCTCTGAATTAACCCAAAACAAGCCTAAGTACAGATTTTTAAAAAAAAAAGAAAAACAAACTTGAAAGGTGGATAAAATCATTCCTATTTTAAAAGCAGAAGACTGAGTGACAAAGGCAGGCAAGCAGCACGCAGCAGGGCCAAAACCAGACATCTGGGCTCCAGATTTCCAGCTATGCATGATAACCAAGCAGAAGCATCTTTCATGTCACTGTATCATGGCACACTTTTAACTCTCTCTCTCCTCTGCAAAAACAAAATTAAAATAAAACACCGTAAGATGGACAGCACCTATCATCTCAGAGAGAGGAGTGGAAAAAAAAAGGTAGAGAAGAGAATGACTACTCCTTCAAAACTAGTAACAAATTTAGAACAGCAAACATGTACATTTATATATATATATATATACACACATATACATATATATGTGTGTGTGTGTGAGTGGAAGGCAGAGGCTCCTCCATTTTTCCTTTTATTGGGCACATGTACATGCCCAATTTGCTTCAGGAAGGGGCTGTGCCTGGGGAGGCTGAAAAATTAAGGCTGAAAAATTAAGGCTACCAGCCCTTTCACTATCAGACTGACCAAAAATGGTCCTATTAAATATTATGCTTATTTATATTTCTTTAAGCCCCACCATCATACATTCAGCAGTCTGTACCCGCTAAACACTAGAAACAACATCACAGGCATAATAAGTTGTTTCCCATGAGGTTGAACACTTTATGCTAATAAAAAAATCTTCAGAACATCAAATAACGCTACTTTTTAAAAAGACTGACTTGTGTGTGTGTGAACACATCTGTGTCCAGAAGTCTGAAAAAAAATTAAAAGCAAGTCTTACTTTCCCTTCAACCCAAATTACTCCACTGTGAAAAATTAACTTTCTAGGTCTGCATTTTAGGAGAGCAATAGTTAGAAATAAAAAGCATCTATTAGGTCATTAGCAGATTCATCTACCAAGGCAAAATTAGATCTTATAGTACACAATAGTGTTTTATTGAGTCCAGTTAAAATGTCAGTCAATAGCACTTTCCAGGGATGATTGATCACATAGATCCCCCTGGAAAGAGCTGTGCAGTTCAGCCCAAATTTTCTTTGTTTAGTTTCTTCTCTGCAGTGATAAGGTAAAACTCTGTTTTTTACTCTTTGTAGTACCTTAAATATTTATTTTCACAGAGGTTCATGCTGCCATCCAACTTGCAGTGATGATCATGGCTTCACAACCCTTCACAGCCTCCAGCTGAAATATCCCCTCCTACTTACCCCCCACCCACCCATGCATGTACTTTATTCTGAAACGAAGCTCCTAAGAACTGCACAACTCCTGGCACTTCTCACTGCATCAGTCCTATCCAATACTAATTCAATACAAAGTCTACAAAGCAGAATATACTTCTAGAGGCCATCATTTCACAGGACACGAATCTTGGAATGAGCAGCAGTAAGCAGTTATGAGGAGAGAGAAAACAGGTCGAGGAACAGAGGAGCTCTGCAGTCCTCAGATACAGGAAAGAGAGCAAATGACAAAGTAGGATAGGGTTTATGAAACCAGGTTCATGACAAGTCCTGGATGTTTGATGGCACCTCTCCAGCAAGCGGATTTCAGAGGTGACTACCACAGCATAGTCCCTCTGTGGTGTCCATCACGTGGCAAAACCAAAAAAAAAAAGTGATGAAAACCAATTTGTGCATTTATTCAAGACAAACCCGTTGCAGGTCAAGATGCATTGGCAGGCAACATTCGAGACTTGTTCCATCCCCAATTCACGCCGAAAACCATAGATCTAACTTACTAAGATAGGCCTTAAGCAAAGTGCCAACTGCCTGGGAAGATGCAGACTGATCCATTGCGGCATTGCATAAAATCTGAAGGAGAAAAATCTGGGAAGCATTTGGCATTCACGTTTTAGTCCTCTCACCTAGTCCCCCCACCGGTCTCCAGATCACCAGAAAATTGACCATTATCTGCAGCCCCCGCCTGAGACACAGCTCTGCGGAGGGGGTTTCTCTAGCCAATGGTAATATCTATGCAGTAAATCATTTTTATTTCATTTATCTGGTGCAATAACCTCCAGTGTCTCAATTAGGATTACTTCACAATATTGGAAGTCTTATGTTCCCAGACATTATCTCATAGAAAAGAAATAAAACAGAAAAAAAGACAATGGAGCGTAGGAGAAAGAAGAGATTATTTACTGCAGTTACATCTGTGTGTGCTGTCACAGCACTTAGCTGAGTGGAACCTGCATCTTTAACTGCAAATAGCACCACTAAAACAAGAAGTAATAAAAGGACTTCTGCTCCTCTTGGTCCTCTCTGCATAAACAGCCACAAGCAAATTATGTTTCTAATATTAAAGAAATTTATTTTGGATAACCTAGTGTACCTGTTCCAGACAGAAAGCGTCCTTACCTTTAACATTACTTGCCTCTATGGACAAGCCTGATGGAGAGAGTTTTCCCTAAGTCGGAATACAAAGTCTACAAAAAAAAACCCTAATGCACTATACCAAATAAGGGTTAGAAATAATTTGCTCATTATGGGAAAGAGAAAAAGGGAAAGATTACACATATATTTGCTCTCCTCTGAACATTTAAATACCTCAGTAACGCAGCTTTCTTCAATGCTTAGGAGCATTTGTCACTAAGAAATTACAGTGCCATTTTCTGCCACTACCAAAGTAAACTTTTTGCATTCTCAAGGAGCTTTCTATACCAAGCAAGTCTAGCACAGAGGCTGACAGAGAAGCAGAATTTACCTAAGCTGAAAATATTGAAAAAGGCTTTCTATTATTCAAATTTCCAGCAAATAGAAATGGGTACGGACCTGCACAATAACCAGGAAAACAAAAGACATAGGTATATTAGCCTAGAATTTTTTTTTAAAATACATTGCTTTCAAAATATGAAAGTAATTAGTTTCTATTAAGTAATTAAGCAGAAGCATT
>NW_010588168.1:32677-60995 GCF_000705375.1 Tinamus guttatus | reverse complement strand
TATATAAGTACCTCAAGGGAGGGAGTGCAGAGGATGGTGCTGGCCTCTTTTCAGTGGTTGGCCATGATAGAGCTAGAGGTAATGGCCACAAACTGAAGCACCAAAAGTTCCACAGGAACTTAAGGAAAAATTTTTTAACAGTGAGGGTGACAGAGCACTGGAACAGGCTGCCCAGAGAGGTTGTGGAGTCTCCTTCTCTGGAGATCTTCCAAACCCGCCTGGATGCCGCCCTGTGCCACGTGCTCTAGGTGACCCTGCGTGTGCAGGGGGGTTGGACTAGATGATCTCTAGAGGTCCCTTCCAACCCTAAGCATTCTATATTTCTATGATTCTATGATGTCCTCCATGCTCCCACTGCGCAACATGTAAGTGAGCACGTGAGGTACCACTGAACTCCAAGGCTGCCACTTTCTATGCCAGAGTCCTGGGGAAGCCCTAGCAACCTCGAGGACCTTCCCGGCAGCAGCGGGTCTGACACGCTGCACGCACAGCAGCTTAGACGGCTGGGTTTGCTCAAGGTGAAGCTCGCGAGGGAAGGGCAGGGGCCAGTCAATAGCCCCATGCCCGGAGTGGTGGCCCAGCTGAACCCTGCCCTGCTTCCCGGTGGAACCAGGGCAGCCCGACCACGAGCCCAGCTGCTAGGCCCTTGCGCAAGGCCACCCAGTGCGCACAAAGGTCCTCCTTGCCTCTTGCCAAGCTAAAACTCCAGCAATCACTCCACTCAAAATCCGCCCTTGAATGCAAAAATACAGAAGCTTAAATACCTGATGAGCACCACAGTAACTCAAGACAGGCTCTAGGCACTCATTTCTCTATTTAACAACACCCAGCTACATATACCTGATTTTCAGTGGCATATGATAAAGGAAAGAGTAAGATTGGCAAGCCCATTCTTCAATAACAGATGCACACAGTAGCAGTCTTGTTATCTGCAGTTTACTATTCCACATCACTACTGCTTTGAGTCCATTCGGGATATAGCATCCTTATAATACTTTCCAAATGCCTTTCAAATACTCTCAAAATGCCTAGCATTACCTAAGCAAAAAGGCCTGCTTGTGCATCATGCCCACAGTCATGGCATATTTCAGCAAATTCAATAATTTAACACACTAAAAGAGTAAAACTCTTTAGAGAACAGCCCGTTTTCAAGTAAAAAACTAGCATATATACATCTTACGTATTTGTCAGTAGTTCATATGCAAGGCACTAGAGGCATGCAAAAAGGAGATTAATCTTTTTCTCAGAAGCGTTATGGGGCTCACAAATATGCCCTAATGTCAATTGCTCCTAAATTGTGGTCTGCATGCCACTGATGGAACAGGAGACCAGGAATAGTGGTATTCCCAAATAACAGCATCTTCAAAAAGATTCTTACTAGGCAAAGTGAGATTTTGGGTGTGAGAGCAGGAGAAGCATTCATTGTAAACCACCTCCTTACTGCATTCATGGGTAAAGGTTACAGGGACAAGTAAGGGGAAAATAACGGGCAAACAAATAACTTTCTAGCTGAAGTACAGCTAGATTGACTACACATCAGCAACACTCAGCAATTTCGGAAGACTTTCAGAGCTGTCAGAGGCTTAATGGTTACAATACATCCCACTGAGAAGTCACATCATAGTATTTGATCAAGTCAGTATTAAATGTTCTTGCTGCGAGGAATCAAGTTTCACAGAAGAGTTACTGAAAGCACCAGACGAAGCTGTGCTCAGTTAAGCAGAACCACCTACTTTGCTGTGTTAGCAGTGAAAACAGGTAAATAACCAGGACTCACCCCCACAAAAGTGCAATCACTTTCCTCGAGTCCACATCTAAGATAACGATCTCTATGAGCTACAGGAAGAACAATTTATTACCAACTCTCTCATTTGAGTTTCAGTTATCTCAGAAATCTGTTTGAGAAACAGCTTAGGATGAGTAAAATGAATCAAGAGATTTGTTGTTTGACTAAGAAATTGCCAGGTATTTACCACACATTGCAGAACAAAGGATGAGAAACATTCATAGAGCAAACCAAGAAAGAGTACTGCAGTGGTAAACAGTGAAATGGTAGTTTTGTATTATTAGGGGTTCCTGTAGCAGTAAGTTGAGTTATTACTAATGCTTTCAGAAGGGGTATGTGATCTCCTCCCTCTGCAGAGATGCATCTGTACACTACCGTCTATGTGCAGCTTCCTTGCAGCTAATGGCCCAGGAAAGGTGACACGCTGTCTCCAGCTACCATGAGACGAGGAGCTGGGGGCCTGTCCATGCACATGCACCAGCGCAGGCCAGCAGCTCTTCAGAGAAGGGCCTGGGAGTTGCGGTGGACACCGAATGTCCATGAGCCAGCAGTGAAGGCCACATCAGAAACGGAGCTGTCAGTGGAGCATGGGAGGGGACCCTTCTCCTCTCCTTAACACTGGGGAGGCCGCAGTGGAGTGCTAGGCCCTGCCCTGGGCTCCTCAGGGCAAGAGAGACTTGGACGTACTGGAGTGAGCACAGCAAAGTGGCCCCGAAACAAAGAGACTGGAGCATCTGCTCTACACAGAGGGGCTGCAAGAGCCTCTCTGCAGCCTGAGGAAGAGAAAGTTCTGGCAGGTCTTAATGTGTGTAAGTAGCTGATGGAGGCGTGGAAGGGGTGAAGATAACTGAGCTTGACACTTTAGAGGTGCAGGGTGGCAGGAAAACAGGCAATGGGCATAAACAGAAACACAGGTAAGTATTTAGACACAAAAAAGAAATACTGTGAGGGTAGTTAAAAACTGGAAAAGGTTGCCCATGGAGGTAGTGGAAATGTTCAAAACCTGACTTGATACATCCCTGAGCAACTTGCTCCAGTTGACCCTGCTTTGAGCAGTGGAGTTGGACTAGACAATCTCCAGAGGTGCCTTCCAACTGCAGCAATTCCAAGGTCATGGTCTTTGGAGAAAGCATGACTAGAAGTCAAAAAGCAGCAGCATTTTTCTACAGATAGGCTCCTTTTACCCAAATGAATGCGTGAGAGAGAGAACCAAAAGAGCATTTGATTCTATGAGGGGAAAAATAACACGTTCGAAGTAACTAAATAAAACCGTGACCTGTCATTTAAGGTATAGTAATCATCTAGTGCAAAGCTACAGGCTCCCAGGCACAGTATCTGCTGGGAAGCACACCCTTCTCTTGATCCAACTGGGAAACCTAAACCAAAGAGGAAAAGACCATTCTAGGTCTGTAAGAACTCTTATTTTCTCCCAGGTCTTCTAATCTCACATGCTAACCACACATGTAGCGCCCTACAGCTATGACAAGTATAACATGGGAATAAACATGCAAAGGAATCTACCTTCTTATAAAGGAAACTGAGGCAAGCACAACAGTTTCCAGTGTCAGTCTCTTACAGGAAAATGGCCTGATCCAGGAATGCAGATGATCAGCTGTCCCACAGAACAAGCATGTGTTCAGCTACCCTGCAACACAGTCCTGCAAGATTTCCTTTGTTGCCCGGATGAGAGATAGCAGATGTGTAACTTCAAAGGACACTTTTCGAGGCTTGGCCACTTACCTACCAGCCACATTGATTAACGTTTCTCGTTCTCTAATATGGTTCTCTGTATTCAAATAACGATAGCTTTTGGTGTTGCATGATTCTTCCCTTTCTGTGCATACAGTTACATTTGCTCAGTATTATTATTCCTCCACTAACTAGTTCAAAAGCACTAAAACATCTAGGGTATATGCCTCATGATTACAGGCAGGATATCACAGGGGCTCTCCTAAATCTGCTACGCTTTAAACATCTAACCTATTGTTTTGAGAAGCTTTTCACAGGAAGCGGTATTTTCTTTCCTACCACGTTAAAGCAGAGAGATAATGGAGAACAAGAAAATAAGTGCAAAGCTGAATAAATAACTAGAAGATGCTGGGAACCTGGTCATTCATTCATTCAAGTTAACTTCAAATCCATTTGTTTAATGCCTCCATTAATGCAATTTGATGAACCTGCTTTTTGAAATGGCCTTTTAAACACCAGCCTTCCATGTCTTGTAATGTGAGCGATACCGAGTCTTATCATTTAAGACATAAGATGCTCACTACATAGCTGATGGCATTTATGCAGGTTCCAGAATTCACTAGGATCTTCCTAACAGTAAAAAGGCTCACTTAAAGTCTTACATCAAGCTCTTAATGATAAAACAGCCTGTCAAATCTGATTGAATTAGATAATCAACGATTTCTGGGAATGAACCAGGCCTTTAGATAGTGTTAAGCAGTACTTCCATACTGAAAATGAAAATACTGTAAGAAGACTCCTCCACATGCCTAATGCACTCATTTGGCAAGCAAATATTAAACAACATTACGTCTCCTAAAAATGTTCTGCAAATTTATTATAAGATTTTGTAAAATGCAGAAGCATATATTCAGTCATGGCTTAAATACCATACATCTCTCCCTCTGCTTTTCCAAACTGGCACTCATTTTAATTCCTTCACTGCACAGATCACCTGGAGAAAGAAATGTAAATACAAAAGAGAGAGTTCTGTTTCAACAGTGGTTCAGATAATATCTTCTTCCTTTTTTTCTAAATTCCTACTGACAGTTGAAGACTAAGGTTTAGATGGGAAGATAATAGAGGTTTTAAGAGATGCTTTGCCTTGAGCTGCCCACATTACTGCTCCTCTCTACCGCACAGCACCGGCCTGCGGTGTCAGCGCTGCTCAGCCTGGATCCGCTCACCTCAGAGCCAACCTCTCAGAGACCCTGGCTCTCTCCAGATGAGCAATGCCCATTCACCAACTCCAAGTCGGAAATACGTGACAAATATTGCTCTAACTCCCTAATTCAGAGTGCAAAGTACACAAGGTAGTGTTTTATCATACCAAAGAAGTTTCTGTAGGCAAGGGCTGCTTAAAATGTGCCTAAAACTCCATCATGCTAAATACCACACAAGAAAAAAAAATGGCTGATAGTAATTAGAAAGTAATTATTGTTTCACATTTGAAAGTTAGTCTTTTAATACTACAGGATCATCAGCCAGAAGTGTCTAGGCAGCAGTCATTAAATCCTGGGCTGTTTGCACTCTTATTGCTGAGGATTCATTAGAGAAAGCAACGGACCAATCTAAAATTTCTACACATTTTAACTTACACCTGAACATCAATGGGATGCACAAACTGTTGTGACACAGTTCAATTAAATGGACTTTACCAGCCTGTTGTTGTCCTCTAAGACAGCATACGGGGATGAGAGCTATGACAGATAATACAGAGCAATGGGGGAGCTGGGCTGAACGGGGCAGAGGGGACTGGGAACTACAGAGGCAGGAAACACTGAGCTTTTTACCATTGCCCTAGACCTAGACCATTGCCCAGTGATGATTTCACAGAAATATCCATGAATGCTCTATCCCTAATGACCATAACTTAGTAAAATATCAGAAAAAAAACAGAAGGGATAAAACACTTCAACATGTTTTACAGTGGTATCTTCCCATTCATTTTTTTCAGATCAATAAATTGCTGTCCTTTTCAACAGGACACTAAGCTAGTTCAAAGATCCCATTCACTTACTATTCAATACAAATACCATACTCCACGGTTCAGGACCATTGATCTGTTGTAGATTAAATTAACAGTGATCATGCAATTAATGGAAAAACTGATATATTAACACTACAGCAGAGAGCAAAGATTGCTTCCAATTGGATCTTTGATATATGCCAACAATTTGAGGAAGCAGAGTAATTTGTCGTGGGATTACTGTGCCTTCACTGGCACTGGAGGGCCGATATTAGAGTTTTATACAAGAGATGCTCTACAAACAGCTCAAATGTTTGCTTACATTAATAACTTACTTCTAGAGTATTAAAGTACGTGATGCTTTTAAGTCATGCTTAAAAACAAAAAGTCCAAGTTTGCTATTCAAAGAGCTAAGGCCAGAGCAGCACATTTTGGTGCAATTCTGCTGAGAGCTCGTTTTGATTCATCTGCTGTGCACACAGATATGCAGAGCAGTGGATGCACTTAGCACCTCGGATGTTTATTTGTCCCCTCTATCACTGATCTTTCCCACGTGCTGGCAGGGCGAAAGGCTGCAGCGATTAAGCAGTCCTGATGGTGACAAGAGCAGTTGCGGCAGTGACAGCAACTTCCTCTTCTTATTTTCCTGCTCTCCTTCCAGCAAGGGGTCAGGCAATGGGAGGCAGAGGCCTCCATTCCCAGGTCAGACAGGGCTGATGATCCTTTTCTTCTTAGGTGTCCCTGTCCCCAGGGGATTCTGCGGGAGGTTCAAAACCCTATCCTGGAATGCTGGAAACTCTGCTCAGAAAGCAAGACAGGACACAAACCACAGAGCCAAGAACTAAACCAGGGTAGAGAACAGCAGAGGTACCCGATACATGATGACAAAAAGAGGAAACAGGAGGCACAGGACAGGTACTCTCAGCTCAGGGGAGGTTGATGGGCAGGGGAAAGGGGGCACTGAACTCTCCTGACAGCACACGCAAGTTGCTGAAGAAATCCTGGGAGCTACTGCAGATGTCTAGGGAATATCCTACCCAGGGGTCTGATTAACATTAGAGCCCAGTAAGGACAAGGCCCATACGGCACCTAATTGTGCAGCCTCAAGCACTAACAGACAACGCAGCAGCATCCTCCTCCCCATCGGCCAGACAAGAGCTGCCGAGGAGCAGGGGCGCCCGCGCTGCCTCCCGCCTTCGCCCTATGGCTCCAGGGACCTGCAGGCATATCATCCATCTTTACCCATTAAAAATGCTATAAAATTCAAAAACCAGTGACAAATATTAAGTTATTAAATACTTATACCTCAGACATCAAAAAAGAAATGCAGATCTATAGAGAATGATCTAAAAACAGGAGAAAATAAAGCCACTGGAAAACGTATCTCTTACACTCAATTATAATCAATGCATAATTTCCACAAACTGTATTTAGGATGAGTATCTAATCACTGCTTGGATGATTACTGTATTGCAGATGTTGCTTCAGTTTCTTTAAAGCAATGAATGACTTCAGCTTTTTAGCTTAACTACAGAATATTATCCAATCTGCACAGCTGCTAGAGCTTACTCTAAGTTAAAGCTAGATGTCTCCCACATAACATGTCTTCCAGCAAAAAAACTAAGCAAGCAAAATGTGGGCCATCCTTTGGTCTGAAAGAGCATTGGGAACTCAAACTCCAACTTCAGTTTAACTTAAGGGTGTTGAATTTGTTCAGGAGTTGTTTCAACAAGTATTTAATGTACAGCAGCTTCAGTTCTCCAAAAATTGCTCTCAGTTCTGTTTCTCTATCACAATGACCACAGACACAACCAAATAGAAGTAGATTTCTTGCTTTCCTAGAGGTTTTCTGTGTGCTTTTGACTGAGCCTCATGGTAAAGCAACCCTCCACCTCTGCTGCTCTGCAAATCGATATTAACTGAAAAGCGCTGTTTGCCTCAGGGCCCTCTGTGAACCATGCTGAGGACAGGAATGCATCAGTACTTCAATAACGTAGTAGGAAATGCAGTGGGAACAACCTTCACCAAATTTCCGTCCTCTCTGAATGGTTGTATTACAGATATATTGGACTTCTACTATATTCTGCAGGAGATTTTGACTTCTATTTATGAATATCACCCAAACGGATCTTTCAAGGCTGTACTAGATCTCCTCTAAATATTTTATTTTTAGTTTACATTCAGTACGAAGTTGTTGTTTCCAGATACCTAACCCCAAACAGACTGAGTGAAACAACAGCACTCAGGATGAGAAAAATTTGGGACAAAAAAGCACTGGTGCACACAAAAGGACGTGGAACTTAACTGGAAATCGACATACTGATCTAGCAGGCTACATTTGTCAAACATAGCAGCAGCATCCCTACTGTGTTGTTACAGTAAATGTGACAGCTGGAGACTTGAAGTTGTGAACGTGCAGTTCTCTTCCAGAGAAAAGGGAAATTTGTGAGAAAACTGAACTTGAAGCTTTTCTGGAGGTTGTAACAGAAACGGGTATCTTGGAAGAGGAAGATTAAAACAATACAGCAGAGGATGTCTGACATAAACCATTCAGAATTTAGTGAAATTAGAAGAAAAAGCTCTGAACCAGGTAACACCTCAAAAGACCAACTCTGATCTTATTTAAGGAGAACTGACCCTTTTTCTTCCCATCAATGCAACCGTAGCCTCAATCACTAGAGAGGAAACAGTAGCCTCAATTCTCATTAACACTAGCAGGCAACTGAAGAGCTACGGAGTAGCGTTGAACTTGCCAATACAATTCTAAAATCATTGCAACCAAAGGTGCGAGGAGAAGAACACAAGGCAGAAACCCCGGTGTTCCTGCCGAAGGGCCAGCGCTGCCCGAGGAGACCGCGGCCCCGCGCGTCCCGCTCGCGCCGGCAGCGCCGCTCCGCACCGGCCTCCGCGACCAACGCGCACCAGGCGTCACCCGGGCAAGCGCAGGCCCTCCCCTGCTTGCAAGGGGCCTGCCAAAAGCAGACCTGTCGGATTTAAAGTAATCACAACTAGAGCTCAAAACGAGCAGCTACAATGCTGGCTCAAGAGCTGTGTGCACATATTATAAACACATTATTCCACATTTTCGTGTTATTCATTTTCCAAAGTTACTTGTATAATGCTGTCTTTTCCAACCAAAGCTCCCCAGGACTGAACAAAAGCACTAACACTGTGTAACTAAACATAAAAAGCCCAAGAGGAAAATAGGGTGTCAAATCAGATCTCCAAATTGATTAACACTAACTATCTTTATGAATTATGTAAGTCCTCTTCTAGTCTTGGATGCAACAAAGCAATATATTTTGTCCTTGCACAAGTAGTTTAAGCAGGGTCCTTCAGTTAGATTATGTTGCCAGACTTGCTAGGACTTCCTGTAGACTTAAAGGCAATCTGAAATAACTGAATGCAAAAATCAAAACATCAAAACATTTTTAATACCCAGCATTTTCACTGAAATTTTCCAAAGACTTCCAGGCTCCAGCAAGTCTGAATTCAAATAGTTATATAAAATTTCCTTACAAGCTAGCTGAACAAAACTGAAATTCCTGTTTATCCAGGGAAACATTAAATACATCAGATAGTGAAGACAATACTGCCCTTCCTCCTCACACAACTGCACCAGACTGCTGAAAGTCTTCCAGCTGGAAACAATACAAAATCCAACAGGGTTTTTGCAGCAGAAGCAGCAGCCTGTAAAAGATATAGAGCTAGTTAACACACAGGCTCATAAAGCCTTTAATGTCCTTTTAGACAACATTATTTTTACTATTTGTCTTTCTATTCATCTTCACAGTAGTGACTGCAGACAAGAACGGTTCCACAAGCAAACAGGCTCCAGATGACACTTGGAGAATATTTCATAGTGTCTTAAGGTGTTGTGAGATTTGTTTGTATGTATATCATTACACATGGGAAAACACACGAGCTACAGCTGCAAACATGATGAGCAAAGCCAATGCTTAAAAGAATTAACACCCTTGACACTGCATTTTTGTGCTTTCCCCAGTACATAAACAATAGGAACATGGTCATATATTTTACTGGCAAGACGACGGTAGCATAAGCGTTACCATAAAAATGTTGGAATTGCACCCAAAATGCTAAGTAAGTCATCTGCTCATTCATGTCTGACAAAACTGATGATTGCAGAGGTTAGTCCTACATCTCTCATCTAATTGGGAAATGGGAAAAATAAATATGAACTGAAGAGACTTACTTATTTTATCTTATAAGAGACTTAAAAGAGATGTAAAACAGTAGCTGAAAACTAGGTGCTCTTCAAAAATTTTTTTGAAAGAAATTTGAAAAAAAAAGAAAGAATTTGCTTTCCATAGGCTAACTGCACACTCAAGAAGCTTCTTCCTATCTACAATTAAAAACTTAAATTAAAAACCAGCAGAAGGTGCTGTTACATGGAAGAGACTGACCAGTGCAGCTCCATCATTCCCATTTGCAGCAGTCTCACTGAAAAGGCTTTCTGCAGGGAGCACAAGACAAAGTCCAAGGACTCGTAGTTTTCCCAACTCACCCATATGTGCTTTAGAGGCTGCAGTTATGCTCTGCTCCCCACTCTCCCCATTCCCTGCTACTTGTGGTTTGTGTTCTCTCTGGAAATGCAGCAGGCATTTAAGCACATGAGAACTATTTAGGGGCTGTGTTGAATCAAGGTCTGCATCTCCCAGAGCTGCAATTAGGGATGAAAGGACAAAGGTACTATCTAGCCACTTCTTGCATAACTAACCAAAAAAATAAACTGAAAATAATAAGAGGCATCCTTAGATGTCAGCTTGAGTGCAATCAAGCCTGTAGGGAAGCAGGGCTCAGCCTCACAACAGGCATGCTTTTAGCAGTATAAAAATGAAATATTTTGAAAAGCAAGCAAGCAGTGGGATGGGACAAGGGGCTGAGGAGAGGCACGAAGCAACCAGTGAACCTTGAGGTGCTGGAACGCATGTGAAATTGAGGAGGATTCTCGTAGTGGGAGAAATTATGATGCTACTGGATGAAAGCATTAAGGAGAACAAGGGGTAACTTCTTTCAGCTGTTGTACAAAAAGCCAAGGAGAATAAATTGCAGGAAAAAAATGATTTAAGCTTGTTTCATTGAATCATAGAACAGTTTGAGATGACCTGCTCCCAAGCCCTGGTCAAAAGGCGAGCTAGACCTGCTTGCTGAGGACCAGGTCCACTCAGGTTTTAAGCATCTCCAAAGATGGAGCTTCCACAACCTCTCTGGACAGCCTGTTTGCGTACTCAGCCCCACAGGAAAATGACTGTTTTCTTGTGTTTCAGTGGACTTTTCTGCATGTCAATTTGTGCTCATTCTTCTTATTCTATCACTGGGCACCAGAGAAAAGAGTCTGGTCCCATCTAATACTTGTGGATGTTGTACACACATTGGTAAGATCCTTGTGAGGCTTCACTTCTTCGAACAGTCCCAGCGTGCACTTCCCTTCGTTGAACTTCATTAATTTTCTCCGAACTGTGGAGGCCCCTCTGAACAGCAGCCCAACCTTCTGCTCTACCAGCCACTCTGCTCAGACTTGTATCACCTGCAAACCTGCTGAAAGTGCATGTGGTCCCATCACCCAGGTCATTAAGGAGGACCCCTGGGGACACCACCAGTCCCTGGCCACCTCCAGCTGGACTTTGTGTGGCTGATCACAGCCCTCTGAGCCCAGCAGCCCAACCAGTCTTCAACCCACCTCCCTGGCTACTTGTCTGGCAGGCACCTTATCAGTTTGGCTATTAGGATGCTAAGGGAGACAGTGGCGAAAGTCTTGCTCAAGATTTATATTTCCTTAATTGTACAACAGAATGGCTATTTAAATCATTACAGTTGCACTGCATGCTTTTGTATTAGATTATTGCATTTTTATATTTTCCCTTAACAGTAATAGTACTCCAATATTCTAAGGTGCCAGATAGATAGACAACAGACCCCTTGTGCCAGGCACCGAGTGTGTGTGCAGCGTGACCAAGTCCTTAGAGGACTCCACAAACCGAGCAGAGGGTGAAACAAAAGCCAAACACACACACACGAGACAACATGCACCAAGGACCACACTGGAGAGCATCGCACAAGCCAGGGGGAGGCTCATGCCAGGCTCCTGGCTCCGTGTCTGCTCCAAAGGCCGCCCAGCTCTGCTGCTCTGCCAACAGGGACTCATATTTATGATGACGGCTGTAGCTGTGCCCCACTATTCTTTGCAAATATAGTACAATAATTATATTGTACATTATTTTCCAAAACAATAAAATGAATACTATTCAAGTAATAGAAATGAAGACTAAAAAAAAAATGCTTTCATTTTATTTAATATAGGATCACATAACTTTTAATAGTGCATTTCATCAAAATATCTACATATATCCAAATAGACATTTATTTTAAGAGCAAGGAAAAGCCTTTACTAAACATTTTTTTCTGCAACTCAGACACCTAAAACCGATCTGTGCTAGGAATAGATGAGACTAGTGTCCTCATTAGCTTAACATTAAGCTGATTTAAGTTTTCTTCAAAATGAGAAAGTCTTAATTATAATCCATTTTCAATATCCATTTTCAAAACAGTCTTAATAAACAGGATTCAGAATGATACTGCATGACAGTATTTTATAAGATCTATTCTGGATGTAGCCCTTGCAAGACACCTACTAGTAGCAGTTAAACCAACTGTCATATGAAGCGAGTGCAGCAGCAGTTTTACAGCAGTGCAAAATAAACTTGCAAGTTTATTTTATTATTTATTCAAAAGTTTAGCAAAATAAATGTTGAAAATTTAGTTCCAAATCCACAGACATAATGGGTAACTCTAACAGGCCCTTGTGCCAGAAGAGCCACTTACTTAGGAAAATTAAAGGCGGCAATTTAATGACCTCTCATTGTAAGACAAGCATGAAGAGGACTAATAATTCAACAGCTACTTTACAGGGAGAAAAATTAATAAACAAGTCAGACCAAAAATAAGGCTGAATGATTTCAGGTACATCATGCAGACTTGTAAATAACACACAATTAATGTTTGTGATTTCAACTGTTTTTTTTAAAAAAAAAATGGGGCCAAAGCTGATAAATAGGCTATAGAATTTCTTGGAAAAATACAATCAAACTACAAAAATCCATGGTAAGCTTTTCTGTTACAGAGCAATAATAGCAATGGATGCAGACACAAAGAAAGGGCTCCCTGAAGAACAATGACACATCTGGCTGGTCCTCTCCTCCCAGGACGTACTGCGTCTCCACAGCTTCTGTGAGGAAGACGAGCTCATAAATTGCACAATCCGCTAGCGCGGGCTTTATGCAGAAGCAGCTCGGGTCCACGAAGGCCATAATCGCAGCCGCTACAGGCCCCACGGCAGGAGACACCCACCCTTCACACCCCTACCCAAGGGGTAGCCAAGACTTGCTAACCCCAGGAGCATCTGCCTGGTGCCACCTCAGGCGCCGCGCGGCTGATGCTCAGCTGGGGACACTACACCCGCTAGAGCCCCAACACGTCTCGCACCACGCTCCAAAGTGGCAACGTCACCCAGCTTTTTCCTTTCTTTGGATCTCACTGGAAGTAGTAAATTAAGTTAGGAAAACTATGCCAGCCTGCACAGCTATTAATCAGTTTTCTCTAATCAGATCACCCCACGGAAGGACAGGCTCTTTACAGGCATTTTACCTGCAAGAACTCAAATAGCTCAACGTATGACCACAGCGTGTGGCAAGGACGCGCCTGCTTCGCTCGCTGCCTCTCAAACACAGTTATGCAAAGGCTCCACACAAAAACCTTGCTGCAAGGGAGAACAGCAGCATTTCAAAGAGGGATCCAGCTTAGCCAACTGGTGGCTTCATTTTCCACCTGAAATTGCAACTAATTAGTACAAGCTGTGAGAGTCCAAGGCATCTTGCAGCCTGCCCTCGGCGTCAGACAGTTACTGCTCTCCAGGAGCCTCCTTGACCTTGTGAGCAGAAGAGCAAAAGTCCCCGCGGGGCCAGGAGCCCCAGCACGGCTGCCCCAAGGCAAGCGGAGGAGGCAGCGGCGAGAGCAGCTTCTAACAAATGAACTAAGGGCGAACAAGGACCCAGCTCTGGTCGTTTAGGTGCTTCCACCAGCTGCACCCAGCTTTGAGAGGAACGCGCAAAAGCACCTCTGAGATTTGTATTAAAAGTTTCAGCTAGAAAGGAACTTCACATGGTCAGATTTTTCAGATCTAATACATTAAAAAAGCTAATATTTTGTTTTAAGCTTTGCAAATCAGCTGTAGACATTAATACATAAAAATTTGAGTCTAAAGGGCATAGGCAGAATTAAGTTCCACTAGTCTACCACTGTATCAGAACACAATATGATCTGTTCTCCAGATTTATACATTAGCAAAGCAAAATTATGATTATGCAAATAATAAGAATGTAAATAACACACATGCAGTAAAGGGGCAGGAAATATTTCCCACATAGTTTTTGTTCTCCCATTAAAATAGCAGCTTTCTTCGGGAATGTACCAGCAGGTACCAATAAATCCAGTCTTAAGTAGAATCGATTGTAACCTAGATGTATAAGCAGCTCAACGGTCACAAAGAACCAACAGTCTGAATTCCTGAAAATGCAGAATCAGCTCTAAGAAAAAAATGAGTTTTGGTTTTCCAGTACAAACTTTTGCTTCTTTCATAATTCAAAGCTCTTTTATAAGCAGCAATAAATAGTAATCATCTTTGTAGATTTTTGGAAAATATTTCAAAGCACTCAAGAATATGAAAACAAAACAACAACCAGAAAAAAACATGTACACCAAAAAACAGAGAATTCCCACCAATATTTTCAGGAAAGGGGAGGGAAGCTGAGTGCACTCAGACTGCTAGGTAGTTAAACGAGAAAAATCTGAAGACTGACAGTGGTACGCTCTATTGTGAGGCACTCTTTTTTAAACACATACCATGAATCTATATTTTACTTCAAAAAAGTCATAAAATTTTCCTTTTGTTCTTGGCATGCCAGCTCTATTCGCTCAATGTCCAGCCATCGGGCAGAGCTCGGTGCACAACACCGGGCACACAGAGCCTGCGAGGAGGAGCGGGCACGCGGCCGCCCGCCGCATCGGCACCGCGGGGCAAGGGCGGCTGCTCCTGCTGCTGCAAACAAGAGCATGTGCGCTGCTTCTCCCCGGGCTCTGCTGGGAAGCGATCGGATTTGAGCAGCCATCGAGTATGGGGAGAGCTGAGGTGTCCAAGGCGGGTGTCACTGCGCAGCTGTAACTGCAGAAGCCTCTGCACGTTCCTAGCCCTTAACCCGAGCAGCATCCAGGGGCTGGCAGACGGTCTCTGCCTCTCCAAAAAGGCTCAGGCCAGCAATCCACTTCAAACACTTGATACTTCTACTGGTGAGACTGAATATATATATATACACACACACACACACACACATACATATAAATATACACACACACACACACGAAACACATGATTTTCTGGTTCTACCAACTTTCTTGAGACTAATGCAAACAAAATTTTAAAAAGCACAAAAATTCATCATTCAGATTGAAATGCAGGACTTCCCTCATGTCTTCTCAAAAGATGTACTCAGCAGAACTGCTTGAATTGAAACATGTAGTTTGAAGAAGAAGCTCCCAGGCCTTCTTACATAGAATCTCAAATCTTTAATTAGTGAGAGGCCAAGTTTAATGACCATAAATAGATTGCAAAGTCCAACTTCTCTGCTGGGTAAAGGCTAACAGGGTTATCTGCTAGAGGGCCTTTTCCTCTCATTGTGTCCTGTGTTATATACATTTGACTAGACGCTCATACAATTGCAATTTAGGAAGAACTAAGAATTGGGAGATGCTTACGTTTAAATGAGATTGAGTATACAGATATGTTGCTATAAATATTCCACATTTATTCAATGAGTTACAAGTTTATAGAAAGGTTTTCCACATGAAGCAAGCTATTTCCAAGAGGCCCTATTAGGAAACCTACTACACAGGTCTCTAACAATGCTTTGACACACCAAGGCCAGTCATTTATTTCTTTTTTCCACAAAACATTTGATGGGCTTTTCCGGCAGAGCTGAAAAAAGAAATATCCTTCATATTAGTATTCTTTGATCATAATCTTTCTGTACAGCCCACCTGAAGCAACAGTTAGCTTCTTTCTCTAGAAAGACACGGATTTTCACTAATAGCTCCCCCCTGCACAGAAGCGCAGCGTGTAGCGACTCTGAACTCTAATGGGCGCCTGTATTTTTAAACACACTACTAGAAAGGTTTATTCACGGTTACAGGCTGCCTACATTTTTACTTCACACTTTATGGCTCCAAGCACCCACCATTTACCTTTTTATAGACCTTGCACATGCCCAATACACTTGGGGAAGCATCTTCTTCAGATTCCCTTCCCTTCGCCAGTTCTTCTTCTCCATTACAGAGCTTGTCTTCCACAATCAGTTTAGACAAGTTAGCCATGCTGAAATACTCATCCCTGTAATTACAAGTTTAATGTCTCAGTAATCCCTTACACCAACTGCTTTCCGGCCCCTGCCCGGCAGCAGTCTGGGAGCATTGCCCTCAAGGCCTCCAGGAGCTCAGAGCGGGATTACAGGGCGCTGGGACTCGCACAAAGTGGCCTGGCTGCCACTCGGGCACGGGAACGGGGACAGGGAGGCTGCTCTGGACAGTGGCTGGGAGCACCCAAGCTTCAGTCGAGATTAATTCCTTCCCCCTCTCCAAAATAACACATTCACCTACAGCTCATTTCTCCAGTTAGTGCCATTAGAGATTTTAATTCAACAATTCTTCCAGAAAATTATAAAATTTTGTATTTAAGATCTCACTGATAGATATTTCGTATCACTGTCATTCACTTGGTGCATTCTAGGCCTATTTGGGTAAGAATAGGTCCAAATTAAATTAGGGAGGGGGGCAGACAAGCATGTGGAGCATCGTGACACACACGAACAACCTGGTTATTGCTGTGCTTCCATGGGGCCTTTAGCCCACCGGGTATGGCAGAGCACAGGACTGCCCTTTCCTGCACCTCAGGGATGGCTTCCACCTCTGCGGAGCAAGGAACAGCAACAAATAACCCATCTTCTTCCACATTAAATTCCACGATCTTCTCAGACCCAAATCACTGGCTCAAGCTGCTGATTTCCTCAAGGAAAGCAAGGCGATTTTGTGTTCATTTAGATGTTATTTAACACTTGTCTTTTTTTTTCCCGCTATAAATATTCCCATTTATAAAACCTGCCACATAGAAGGGGACCTCTGGGAGGGGGACAGCAACGTCTCTCCCAGCTACACCGACTTATGCACATTTTGGAGGCCCAGGTTTCTGCAGGAGATAAAGATTGCAGGAGACAGTGGAGGGGAACCACACACAAACACTTCCTTCCTACTTCCCCCCCTTTTAAGATCATTTTTCAAAGGTCTTTGGAAAGGAAAGGCTGCAAAACCTCCAAATACAATTACAGGTTCCAAGAGGGGCAGGCAGCAGTCACAAGGAATTTGAGAGCAAAGAGTGGTTTCTAAAAATATTTCTCCAGTTTCAAAACATGGCACGCTGGAAAACAGGAACTAGCACTGACAGCATCACCCCCTAAGAGGGAACAGGGAGGCAAAAGAAACTTCTCAATTAGAGGAGCTCGTTACCGCTGAGGGATGAGCCGCATCTCTGACCTCTCCTCTGCTCTCTTCCATGTGGCTTCCAGCATCTTGTCCTGGTAGTACAGGCTACTACAGGCTATGGCATAGGCTGCAGTACTATAGCATAGTAGTATAGGCTATATATATAACCTGTTGGGAGGCTAAGGCAAACGCAAGCTGCAGACACCGCTGTGTCCTAGCACGAGCCTGCGGTACCTTCACTGCATGGTGCCTTCTCAAAGTACCTCCCCTCCAGGCAGTAGCTCTGAAGAGCTTCAGCCGTTCGAGCTCCCAGACGTTGGCTTTGGGAAAACAGCCACCTGAGAGCCGCTGTGAAGTTACCTCCCTGTGAGGAGCGTGCCCAGAGTTTCCTGGAACGTGCGCTGGACAGACGGTGCTTTGAAAGACGTCTTTGTTTCCTTGAGAATCTCTTCTGATTTCGTTTCACTTACACAGCCAGCCACACTATAATTAACAGAGGAAACCAAAGGTATACTGGGTATCACCCTCACTCACTTCCCTAAATGTTTTTGAATATGTAAGTGTTAATATCCACTACTCATCTTAGTAAGGAAGGCTATAAGGAAATAGCAAGTCCAGTCTATGATTAGGCAAAAACTGTCAAGGCGATTAGCTGAAGTTTCCCAGTAATACATACAGGAACATGCAGGAAAGTACTTGTAGGATTAGGCAGGTATAGAATTTGCAACAAACATAAGTGGCTTTTGTCCCACACAGAAAATTTTTACAAGAGGCAAAACAAGCTTCGAGGCTCTTTTCTCCTTTAGACACACTTTACTCTTCAGAAAAAGTCAACCATGCCCAGCAAAGAGTAGCTCCTGCCACAGTAATGGAAGGCAGTTAAAACACAGTTATTTCAAGATATCTAACAAATATCCACCCAGAAAGTGTCTAATGTCTCTTCATCTCTGCTAAATCATCTGCCGTAAAGAAAAGCACCTCTTCATCCAACCCCCAAGGTGGATGACCACGCAGCTCAGACAGACACTGTGAATGAAGTTTGTCTAAAACACCAACGGAGTATTTTAAAATAGCACCCTGCAGGGCTGCTCTGAATGAACCAAATCCAACACTAGCCAGAGCTTAGCACTGATCTACAAAGTGCCCCTTTCCTCAGGGAGCCAAAAGCCTTTTGAAAAAGCAGCAAGAATCTTGTGTTTCCTTAACCTTTCTATTGTTGTAAAGCCGTGAAACAAAAACAAATTGCAAAGGACCAAAGAGTCATCGCACGCTGTAATTTTCAGATATGACTGATTTTGTCTTGAGGCCAGAGGACAATTGCACATACATAATTTAGTACCTGGATATAGGAGACCTCATTTCTCAGTCCTCCGAGAAAGATCTTTCTGTTGCCAGAGGGTGAGAGGAGCAGTGGGAAAGTATCTGGAACTAAGGGAGTGCAGCTCATAACGGAGACGTGTTTTGGGGGTCAGGTATGAGGAGGAGGAGAATATTTCCCTAGGGAAAATAATTCTTTTCAAAAGCTTTCCAGCAAATGTCACAACAGGGAAAACATTCTCTTTGGGGACTGACAATATGGAGATCAACACTGCAATTTTGACAAAGCAATTTTTATTTACCCATTAAAAATAAAAACAGCTGAAGTGTCTCTTTTTTTTTCCAAATAGCGCAAATATGTCTACAAGCTTATAGTATGATTCATTTCTTTGAATACAGCAGATATTTTTCCTTTTGACTCCTAATGTTCTACCATCTTACTTGACTTACCATTCCTTCAAGCTCATTTTCTATGAGCAATTACAGGAATTTCCACATTTCCTATTACAAGTTTATAGCTCACTTCTCCCCTAACAAGGCAAATTAGAATTCCTCGAAAGAATCCTCATCTTATTGACATACACTCTTTGCATAATTCAAGAGAGGCTAAAGCAACTTCCTTTATGGCTTCTACTCCACGGTATCAAAGCATGTTGCTAATAATAGAATTATTTGTTGTTTTCCCTAAAATAATGGAATACTTTCTAGTGAAATGAGGAGGTCACTTTGGAAAGCTGCTTTGTTTTGAAAGTGTTTGCCTACACAATTTTCTTGGATTTGTCAAGCATTACAAGAATGAGCCACATACAGCATTTCTCATAGATAAATCAGTTAAATGTACAAAAGTTTCACAGCCAAAGCTAAGATGTAGAAACATTGGCTGAAAAACAAACAAATAACTACAGTATTGCACATTCTCACTGAGGATATCAATTTCAATTAAAAATATATATATTTAAACAGAAATAAGGACAAATATGGCTAAGTCAAGTAAAAAAGATAAAAATACATTTCCATAGCTCTAACAAAATGAGATTAGGAGGAGTTGGTCCCTCTGAAAATAGCCCCTAAAGGGGCAGCATGTGAGAGATGCACAGCACAGCCAACAGTACAGAGAAAGTAGGCCAGGTCCTGGTACTCAACCCCTCCTGTGAAGGTGCAAGGAGCAGGCACTGCAGCTGAAAGGGCAGCAAGTTAAAAATGCTAACAGGAAAACTCTTTTCCATGCAGAAATTTCTCTTCACACATTAGTGTAATTGTGCAAGACCCACAGAAGGAAAGCGCTTGCCAAAAAGCCCAAGAAGAACTAGGTATTTACAAGGGCAGCTGAGATCACCAGGAGCAGCGTTTGGAACAGGAAATACTTGGGAAGGAGGCAAAGCCACAAGCCCAGCCCTGCTGCAGGTTCTGCAGCTCACGAGAAGCTCCTTTCTCCCCTTCCACTGCAGCGAGGCAGCCCGGCCCCTCTGGAAGGGGTCACTCCAATCAAAAGTGTTTTTTGTATTTTTGCAGATGGACCATAGCCTCTTTTGCACAAGAATTAAGTTGTAAAATAGAAAGTTATTAGGATAGAAAGCTCATCCATTTTAATTCAGCGCTGAAATATTATTTTATTTCAGCCCAATTAATCTGTTTTCAGATAATAGTTTCACCAGTATTGCAGCTTCGTTGCGTGCTTACTTTACTTTACTTTTTCAATATCCATTTCTTACAGTTACACATAGGCAGAGAATTCAGGTCCTTTGTGGTATTGCGAAAGAAACAAAACTTCTAATAATTTTCTAACTAGATACTATTAAATTTTAGATTTATGTGTCTAAACAAAATAAATGCAATGGGTCATAAATAAAACAAAGTTATATCTTGCCCTCTTAGCTAGACAAATTAATTTAATGTTAATTTAATGAGCATATATTTAGTTAATAAACCATTTGTATGACATAGCTTCATTAATACCTTGTGAACTGTCAGGAAAGGTAAAAAACAGATAAACCTGGTTGTTACAAGATCTTTAAATTTTTTTAATCTTTAAATCCTAAGTCTTTAGCCTTATACTCTTGGCATTTTAGACAAAATACAAGTATTAATGTTTTCCTACAGGCCTGCATTTTGAAGTAGAGCAGTCTGTATATAAAACACTGAGGAACTATTAATATTCTAGACGTCCACTATATCCTGCCTGATCTTTCCTCATTTTGGTTAATTTAAAGCAATTAACTGCTGTTCCAAAACCAAGCCTGTAGCCCAGGAACAATGCATAAAGGAATTATACCCTGCAGGTTAAAACTGATGAGATAACAGTACGTCACTTAACCTGGCTATTTGTTTGAAACAAAATTTATATTACGTTTCTGCAGTTAAGCTTGTTCCATCAAAAATGAAATCAATTTTCAAAAAATTTGAACGATATTGAACTAAACAGAAGAAATATTGTTAAAAGATGAATAGCTGTGGGAGAGTTATGTGCTGAAGTTCATTTATTATACATTATGCTAAGATTTAGAAGGTTGTCACTTCCATAAAACTCAAAATTAATATTTTACATGGCGTTAACTCAAAGAATTCACTAGCAAAATTTAAAATGAGATCTCAGATATCACCTATGTGTTCAATATATATTTTAACAGCATACATTATGCTGCAGTTCAGCCTATATGAACTACAGCTGCCATAATTATTGGTTTGATCAGAATCCACCCCCCAGTGCCTCATTTTGAACTCCCTAGGCACATCCTGAATAAATCCCCAGACACCCCCAGCTATCTATTGTATACAGGGTTGATACCCTGCATTTTTATTGTCTGGCTTCACCTCTACTTTCATCCTAAAGCATATTACAATATTCCTCCCAGAATTTAACAAAAATACGACATTAAATATGCCCAAGATCATGAGAAATCATTTCCACCAAAAGATTCATACAAAATCTCATAGTTTAACTAGCATGAAGAACATAGTTGGGTAGTGCAAGTAGCCCCACAGCCCCCAGGTCACCTGTTTGTTGAGTTTGTGATCAGGGTCACACAGAACGACTCCCCTTTGAGGGGAATTCAGAGTTTGGATTTGCTTGGTTTGTAACGAGGAGCTCCCGCCGCTGGAAGATCAGAATGGTGAAGTCACTCCGAGTTCTGGAATCCGTCCTGGCTCAGCAGAACAGGACCCCTCAACCTAAGGCACGTGAGAGATGGACCCGAAAGGGGCCCTCCAAACGGCACCTCGCTGGGCAGCAGTGGCACGCGCCACCTCCGGCCGCGCTGGATTTCAGCGCTGTATGGATCCTTTCACACAGGCTCTGGAGAGTCTCCACCTCTTGAGTCACATCCTCCCTGCTCTTATCCTTAATAAGGCACCTCTGTTTCTCAAGGTAATTTTCATCCAATACTTTAGATGAATATTTCCTCAATTAAAGCACAAAGGAGAGGAGTGCCCGCTCCTACCCGCTTGCTCACAGCGCCTCAGATGAGGGAAGAACACACTCAGTTCCTCCAGGGCACTGGAAGGAGCAGCCATAGTAATTGGGTAGAGTTAAAATACTCAGCTGCTCAACTTTTGTGAACTGCTGTCAGAAGTTACATGTATTTTTAGCAGCTCCTTTGTAAATGTAAAATTTCCAAATTCCAAGCAAGTTCAGGCATTTCATTTCTTTACCAAGCTGAAATAAAATAAAATAAAAAGCTGTTCTCTATTTGAGAGGCAGTAAGATGGCAACAGAATTTTTTTTCTTGGTATGCAGAGTATGTGAACACCAACTCTGTGCTAAAAGTAAAACTAAATTAAAATACGCTTAGACTAAATGATGGCTTATGGTGAGTACATTAGAGAGAAGTACCAAGGTTCAATCTAGGCCTGCTGAAAGGGAAGGAGACAGGGCAACGTTAAACCCAGAGGAGCAGCGCAAGAGGCTGGCGAGGGACAGGATGAGGCGCTGTGCTGCTTTCAGAGAGATGTGGTCTGTTAAAGCATTTTCACTTTTTAATTACGTTTAGGAGCTTTTGAAAAATGTATCCCCTTTCACATAGTTGGAATGAAATCAGACGATTAAACCTTTCCTTTTAACACTTCCTTTCATTCTTTGTATCATTTTTCTTTAGCTTATGAGGTGGCAAAAAAATCAACATTCTCTCACTTTTATTAAATGTTCTCGAAATGGCACACCAATAAAGCTGAAAATATCTTCTTTCCAAGAACAGCCTCTGCCACAGCAACTCTTCAAAATCACCGAGGGGAATTTTTCAGCTCAGCTCCTATTATCACCTCTGGAGACTGGCTGATATTACTAAGAGAAAAATAGATCCCCAAGACAGTAGGAAAAAATGGCATTTCCACAGTTTTCAAGGAAGTTTTAATATTCTACAGCAATTTGTTACGTTATAAACCCAAGAGGCAGCATTACAAGTAAATGTTTGTTTAAAAGTTTAATAAGCATTTGAAACAAAACCTTTCTAAGAAAGAAAACAGTTCTCATTTTCAAAGGACAAAAATACAGCTAGATGGCCAGCTACAGTATCCTTATATTGCAAGCAGGTGGCACATGAAGAGTCGCTGAAAACTATACTTCACAGTACACACAAAAAATAATTCAATGCCTTTTTTTTTCCTCTCTAAATAAAAAAAGAAAAAACAGAATTAGATACGGGAGCTGTATTAAGAATTCTGCTAGTATCAGCCATCAGCTGATTACCTACAGCTGAAGATAACTAATAAATTCTGCGGAATATTACACATTCTTTGCAGAAATAAAGCAATTCTTCACAACACAGTTAAATGTAAATTGCTAAATTACCTTTATTGCTCATATTCCTTGACTAGTACTGCTCCCCTTCATTTTACGCTGAAAGTCTATCTGAAATTAGTCAAACGTCTTTTGGCAAAATTTCAAGTATTATGAAATTGTGATTCAGAAATTCAGAAAAGGCAAAAAAAAAAAAAAAAGAAAAATGTATGCACCAAAAAAACCCAAAACTTTTAAAAACTGAGTTTGGTATAATCACTTCAGCTTATACAGTTTCTAAAATAATCTCTTGGGTTGTTTCATGTTATTTTATTCTGCTATTCGTAGCAGAAGGAAGCTTTCCTGGGAGCAGAGACATGCCTTTCAGCTGCAGATTTATAACACCCATGTGCTGCTTTTTACCATCTCATCTGATACAATGCCTTTAAATTTTTAATAGTAGCTTATAGAATAATTAAATACTCTCACTACTTTTTTTTTTCTCCCAGGCACAAGAAATACATTTCTGCAGACCACAAAATGTGATGCAGTTGTTTAACATAAACATTCAAACACTTTAGAAAAATTTAGCTGGAGATACTGAAGCTGAAGATAGAGCTGAAGTAGCTGCCCAGCTTATAAGAGATGGAAGGAAAGGGAGCGCAGGCAGCTTCCTAACCCCCGGGACCACCTGAGCACATCAAAATTGAGAGTGTGCTCACTCCAACGTAACTGACATGCGTGTTTTTTCTTCACCTGTGAGAAAAAGGACCTGTGATGTCACTACAGTCCCTAAGTGCCTCATCTACACATTTCTTGAACACAGACAGGGATGGTGACTCCACCACTTCCAGGGGGAGCCTGTTCCAAAGCTTGACTACTTTTTCCATGTAAAGATCTTTCCTAATATCTAACCTATTATCTAACCTGAACCTCCACTGATGTAACTTGAGGCCATTTCCTCCTGTCCTGTCAGTAGTTATTTTAGAGGTGAGATCAACCCTCGTCTCACTACAACCTCCTCTCAGGTAGCAGTAGAGGTCTCCCCGAGTCTCCTTCACACTGGCTGCAGACCCCACTGTGGTGCTGTGCAGCACACGGGGTTCAAGGAGAGGGCGGCTGAGCGTTGGAGAGCCTTGAAGATCCACGGGGTGCTCCTCGCGCTGCAGCCAAGGCTTCTGCGGTGACCGGAGCTGCTCCGAGTGCGGCAGGTAGTGTGAGAGGGGCCTGGGCTGCTGGGGTGGCTTGGAGCTGCCAGCTCTTCTCCTGCCAGGGTCCCAGGGCCCATCGCAGCAGAAAGCAAAACCTTCCCCTTCCCCTCGTTGGACGTGGGGATGTCTCGCCCAGATGCCCCACTTGCCCAGGGGAAGCCTTCCTGGAGGAAGCCTAGCACAGCAGGGCTGCAGGGGACCCTCTGCACAGCAGGGCTGCAGGGGACCCTCAGCACAGCAGGGCTGCAGGGGACCCTCTGCACAGCCACCTTGCCAACAGGGCTCCTGGGGGTTTTCTCCGCCCTGACAGAAAAGATTTGCGAACTCGGGAGAGCTGCAGCTGGGCAGCTTCTCTGGTGCCTCTTTCTCCGCCCACATGGCTGCTCACAACTGTGCCCCCTTCTCTGGTAGGGCTCGGCCTCGGCAGCAGAAGACTCTCCGGAACACAGCAGTTCTCCTTTTCCCCAGGAGCCGCTGTGAGCCAGGTGCCTGGGGCAATGCAGCCAAGCACCTCCAGAGAGGAGATGTGCCCCATCTGCCTGGGCACAGCGAGACCTCCCGCCTACCTGCCCGCCTGCCTGCACCAGTTCTGCCTCGGTTGCATCCGGCAGTGGTTGGCCACCCAAGCAGAGTGCCCGCTCTGCAGGCGGCTATTTGATAGGATCCTCTGCTGGGTGCCAGGGAAAGACACGGTGCAGGAGCACCACGTTGAAGGCCGCCAGCACCAGGACTCTGGGACGCCCCAGCCCCGAGGAAGACTGCCAGCGTGGCTGCTGTTGAGGAGGCAGCACAGGCGACGGCGATCACGCACGCGCCATCACAGTAGCCCCTCCGTGCTCCTTCATGGCCGTGGTCCCACGGGGTCACATGAGAGGACACGCAGCATGTCCACGAGGCAAGACAGTGACAGCCAACGTCCAGCTCGGCTCCAGAGGGCCAATATCTCCTTCCTGCGGATGGCCAGCACCGAGCAGCAGGGCTCAGGGGACCACTGCCACCGAAGACATGGGAGCTCGTAGCTCTGCGTGTGGATGCCAGGCCTTTGGGGAGGACTCAGTGGTGACACCAGTAAGGAGGCCAAGAAAGCTGGCACTGCTCCTGCCCAAGACACCAAGCAGCAGATGATGGCAGCGAAGCTCCTGCAGTCCTGCGTGCAAGGACTAGGTTCTGATCATGTTTCCGATCTTTTTCCTGAGCAAAAATTAAAATCTTTGAGTCACTGAAAAACTTAAAATAAGTCTGTAGCAAAATTTCTTCACATCTTTTATTCCTTAGATTATACCTAGAATATTTTTTCCTATAACAACATCATATAACCCTAATAGAAAGAAAAGCTTCTAAGTAGCAGTTAGTCTGCTGAACTCTCTACAGAATTACAACTGATCATAGATACACAACACCCTATTTCACCATGTCTAATTTTTTGGGGGGTGGCTTCTTCCCCAAGTTAACAAGTTTCCATACTGCAGACTGAAAACGTTGGAGGAATGACAGCTCCTCCATGCAAGCCAGGCTCCGCGGCATGAAAAAAAAAGCCTTCCCCTTTCATAGAATCATTATGGTAGGAAAAGACCTCCAAGATCATTGAGCACAACCGTAAGCCCTCAACCTGCTAAACCATGTCCCTAAGTGCCTCATCTACATGTTTCTTGAATGCTGCCAGAGAAGGTGGTGCAAGTTGGGTCCTGTCCTATCAGTAGTTATTTTGGAGATGAGATCAACCCTCGTCTCACTACAACCTCCTCTCAGGTAGCAGTAGAGGTCTCCCCGAGCCTCCTCCACACTAAATAAACCCACAGCTCCCTCAGCAACTTTTTATAAAGCCTGTGCTCCAACCCCTTCGCCAGTTTTGTTGTTCTTCTTTGGACATGTTGCAGCACCTCCAGGTCTTTCTTGTAGTGTGAGGCCCAAAACTGAACACGATATTTGAGGTGCAGCCTCACAAGCGCCAAGCACAGGGGGATGATCACTTCCCAGGTCCTGCTGGCTATGCTGCTCCTGATACCAGCCAGGTTGCCATTGGCCTTCTTAGCCTGGCACCTGGGCACACTGCTGGTTCATGTTCAGCCGGCTGTCGACCAACACCCCCAGATCTTTTTCTGTCACACAGCTCTCCAGCCGCTCTGTTCCAAGCCTGTAGTGCTGCAGGGGTTGTTGTGACCGAAGGGCAGGACCCGGTGCTTGGCCTTGTGGAACCTCATACAGTTGCTGTCAGCCCACTGATCCAGCCTGTCCAGATCCCTCTACAGAGCCTTCCTACCCTCAAGCAGATTAATTCTTTCTTACAGCTTGGTGTCATCTGCAAATTTGCTGAGGGTGCACTCAATCCCCTCATCCGGATCATCAATAAAGATATTAAAGAAGAGCAGCCCCAACACTGACCCCTGGGGAACACCACTCATGACCGGTCACCAGCTGGATTTAACTCCATTCGCCACCCCTCTCTGGCCTGGCCATCCAGCCAGTTCTTCACCCAGCAAAGAGTATACCTGCCTAAGGCACGAGCTGCCAGCTTCTCCAGGACAAGGCCCTGAGCTGACCCTTCTTGCAGATGGGTGTCACACTGGCAAGTCTCCAGTCATCTGGGACTCCCCAGTTGACCAGGATTGCTGATAGATGATGGAGAGCGGCTTGGCGAGCACTTCCGCCAACTCCCTCAGAACCCTTGGGTGGCCCCTATCTGGGCCAGCAGGCCTGTGGGTGTCCAAGTGGAGCAGGAGATCACTGACTGTTTCCTCCCGAAAAGGCTAAAAGTATTATTGGTGGCTGAAAGCATTATTACGGTGGCTAAAAGAGAGGCTCAGTGCCTGGGCTACAAAGGCAGGGCCTGGCAAAGCCCACAGGCACTAGAACATGGCCCCACTTTCCCCAGTCATCCCAGGGACCTGAACAACGCACAGCTCCTCCATCAAGCAGCAGCACCCACTAAATCCAGTCCCAGCTGCCATATTCCCCATGGAGACAGAACAGGAAATAGGGAAAGCACAGAAATTTGCAGCAGGCCACCCGAGACTCTTAGCATATCGTACGACCCAGGGGGCCTGTGATGTCACCAGAGCTGTCCTGTGGCGCCTGTGACACTGCACCTATAAGGCAGCTGCAGAGTCAGGTTCTGCTCACTTTACCCCACGCCTGCGTTCAGGGGGCAGGCGAGGCAAGGAGCCGAGGGCCCCTCAGGGCTGCGCTCTCACGGCCGGGGCATTGCTTGGCAGCCAGCAGCAGTTCAGCTTGGCTGAAGTGTGGGCTGCAGACCCCACTGTGGTGCTGTGCAGCACACGGGGTTCAAGGAGAGGGTGGCTGAGCGTTGGAGAGCCTTGAAGATCCACGGGGTGCTCCTCGCGCTGCAGCCAAGGCTTCTGCGGTGACCGGAGCTGCTCCGAGTGCAGCAGGTAGTGTGAGAGGGGCCTGGGCTGCTGGGGTGGCATGGAGCTGCCAGCTCTTCTCCTGCCAGGGTCCCAGGGCCTGTTCCTCCCTCAGGCAGCAGCAGAAGCAAAACCTTCCCCTTCCCCTCGTTGGATGTAGGGATGTCTTGCCCAGATGCCCCACCTGCCCAGGGGAAGCCTTCCTGGAGGAAGCCTAGCACAGCAGGGCTGCAGGGGACCCTCTGCACAGCCACCTTGCCAACAGGGCTCCTGGGGGTTTTCTCCGCCCTGACAGAAAAGATTTGCGAACTCGGGAGAGCTGCAGCTGGGCAGCTTCTCTGGTGCCTCTTTCTCCGCCCACATGGCTGCTCACAACTGGGCCCCCTTCTCTGGCAGGGCTCGGCCTCGGCAGCAGAAGACTCTCCGGAACACAGCAGCTTTTCCTCAGGAGCCGCTGTGAGCCAGGTGCCTGGGGCAATGCAGCCAAGCACCTCCAGAGAGGAGATGTGCCCCATCTGCCTGGGCACAGCGAGACCTCCCGCCTACCTGCCCGCCTGCCTGCACCAGTTCTGCCTCGGTTGCATCCGGCAGTGGTCGGCCACCAAAGCAGAGTGCCCGCTCTGCAGG
>NW_010588168.1:8995-32633 GCF_000705375.1 Tinamus guttatus | reverse complement strand
TGAGAGGACACGCAGCATGTCCACGAGGCAAGACAGTGACAGCCAACGTCCAGCTTGGCTCCGGAGGGCCAATATTTCCTTCCTGCGGATGGCCAGCGCCGAGCAGCAGGGCTCAGGGGACCACCGCCACCAACGACATGGGAGCTCCTAGCTCTGCGTGCGGACGGCAGGCCTATTGGGGAGGACTCAGTGGTGACACCAGCAAGGAGGCCAAGAGAGCTGGCACTGCTCCTGCCCAAGACACCGAGCGGCAGATGATGGCAGTGAAGCTCCTGCAGTGCTGCATGCAAGGACTGGGTTCTGACCACATACATAACTCCGATCTTCCAACCCTATTTCACCATGTCTAATTTGCTTTTTGGGGCTTCTTCCTCTGGGGAGGAATAACCCCAGACACCAGTACAGGCTGGGAACCGACCTTCTGGAGAGCTGCTCTGCAGAGAAAGACCTGGGCGTCATGGTGGATGATAAGTTGACCATGACACCAATGTATTGTGTCCAGTTCTGGGCTCCACAGTACAAGAGGGATGTGGAGCTGCTGGAGAGAGTCCAGCTCAGGGCCACAAGGATGATCAGGGGCCTGGAACATCTGCCCTATGAGGAGAGGCTGAGTGAGCTGGGCCTGTTCAGCCTGGAGAAGAGAAGGCTGAGAGGGGATCTGATCAGTGTCTATAAGTACCTCAAGGGAGGGAGTGCAGAGGACGGTGATGGTCTCTTTTCAGTGGTGGCCACTGATAGGACTAGAGGAAATGGCCGGAAACTGAAACACCAAAAATTCCATAGGAACTTAAGGAAAAATTTCTTAACAGTGAGGGTGACAGAGCCCTGGAACAGGCTGCCCAGAGAGGTTGTGGAGTCTCCTTCTCTGGAGATCTTCAAAACCCGCTTGGATGCAGTCCTGTGCCACGTGCTCTAGGTGACCCTGCGTGTGCAGGGGGGTTGGACTAGATGATCTCTAGAGGTCCCTTCCAACCCTAAGCATTCTATGATTCTATGATTCCTCATGTTAACAAGTTATAACTTATCGAGGCCTAGCCTCCTCTAGCGAAACCAAAGCTCCTTCAGCACTGTGTAGATGCGAGGGCAGATACTGCAATATAATCCGACACCAGGACATTTGTTTGTCTGAGTTTTCATTCTTAGATTTCCATGTTGTCAAAATGGAAGAGAAGGATATTGCCAGTTAAGTAACCTAATTTTACTGGAGCAATGTCTGAGCTGGAGTAGATTGTTGACTGTTTTAATATTTTAATCATTTAACAAGCACAGCTATTTTTGAGTACAGTTGTATTTTAGAGCTTCCTCGTGCAAGTTTTTATGCATTATTAATGCTTTAAATTATCTGTGAGGTCACTTAGAAACTCTCTTTTATACAAAAATATGCAAAGTAAGAGCTACTTGACCTCTGTAAAGGTCAGAAGAAAGTACTAAGTATTAAAAGAATAAAAAATAACTACGCTGCATTTCAATTCATTATCTGAAGTATCTCCAAGTATTTTGCCTATACAAACCTAGGAAGAAAGCAATACTCTTCACAACTAAGAACACAATGAAAAGATTCATTAATTTGCTGCATGTCATAAAGCAAATTGAGGAATAGCTAGAAATAGAACATGATTTTCCTTATTCCCATCCCTTGCCCTGTATATTATTCCATAATTACTAGAATAAAAATATATTGCAATAAATTCATGGCTGACAGCAGCTGGAAGGTAATTAAAGGAGATAAATGAACAATACAAATCCCACAGTGAAGTCCTTAAATACTTCTTTAATCCCTAAAGAAATATATTTGACTTTTGTTAAAATTAAAGCAGCAACTAGAGTTTTTGCCTCCATTAAATATTGAAACAAGAAGTCTGTGATAAGTATTTTAAGGTTTAAACATTAGTCACACATTACACAACTCCCTACTTGGTCTATGGTTATCTAGAGCCACAGAGCAGGGCAGCTATAAGTAGCTTCCCAAGATCAGTCTTCTACAAACATTTTCTTTGCTAAGGGCAAGATTTCAAACTGTTCTAAAACTTGGGTTAAATTTATATAAAATATTTAAAATATAGTAGAAAATGCATCAATATATGTGTATATATACATACAGGCAGCACATATGTGTATACACATCACCCTAACCCTTCTTTCAACTTCTTTGTTTCAACTACTGTAAAATTTGACAGGATCCTGCCCAAGCCTTTTATCTGGACCATTGATTCTCAGAACTCCTGTGAGGCTTTTGGACAGCCATACTCCTCTTACCTCCAGAGTAAGGAGGCACATCCAGAGTGGAGTTAAAGACTCCAAAAGAAGCTAGTCACCTGGAACACCTCTGAGAGTTTTCTCTCCTGTTTGCTAAAACCAAATCCAAAGGTTTGCTAAAACTGAAATGGTTGCACCATGGCATCTTCTGCACCGTGAATCCTGGGCTGCAGAGTCAACTCCAAAAAGATTATGAGAAACAGGCTGGCCGAGATATTCCAATAATTGCAAAGAATTTTTTCCTTTTTTTTTTATTAGGAGGAAGTGCTTGCTGTTTTCTGCACTTGCCACTCCAGAGATCTTTGCATACAGATCTTTAGGGTGCTAACATGATATTTGGTTCAGTGTACGATTTAGGTAAGACTGCTGAAATTTCTCTATGATTAACAAACTCAGTCTCTCAGATGCATTCTGTACAATCAAGAGTAACGGACGTTCAGTGACTTATACCAACATCTTTGCAACCTGAAGACAAGGCAGGGTGGCGAAGAGGTAAACTAGCATCCTCGGGGTCCTGCTGACCACCTCAGGTGGAGCTGCGCCAAATGCAACTTCAGAGGTGTTCTGCATCTCTTCTGTGAGGAAGGATGACACCAGCTGTCACAAGGCACTATTGACAGATTGGCAAACTGACCGACAGTTGTAAGACACTAAGAAACACTCGTTTTCACATAATGATGTTATGAGGCACAAAAGACTAAGATAGCTGGAATAAATTCTTCCATCTTGCTACTGATTTGTAGCTCCTTACTCCCACAAAATAAAGATATCTCATCTAGCTCGCTTCAAACATAACATTTCTAGTTTAGAAAGTTCTAATTTTACTCTTACAAATGCAGTTAAAGAAATTCAGCATGATTATACACAAACTCTCATTGCACAGATTTACAAGAAAGGTACTTAAGCAGATAAAAGGTTCATGGTTAACTCTATATAATCCCTTTACCATGACTTTTGCTGAAGTCAAATCAGTTCAAGCATAAACATATACACATCCATTTCAGAAGCAGGGAACACAAAGCAAATTTTCATGGCAGCCTGGCAATTAGACAGCAGTTCTGGTTTTTTGTAAAAAGTGATGAAATAGCATAACACTGTCCTCAAACTTAAGTTTTATTTCAGGGGCGCTTAGCCTTAAAACAGAGGTGTATGACAGTAACAAGCATTACATTTGTCTAACTTTATTTATATCTTTGAATGGAAAAGTTCTATCATGAAAGTCTCATAAAACCAGACAAATCAAGAGACTAAAGATACAGGAACTCCAGAGGTGTTCTTAATAAATAAATCTCAAAATTTAAGGAGCTCCAAAGCTTGAAAGTTCAGCTTGAAATACAACATTAAGACAGGCTACAATACATTTATTTAATTTTCAATTCAATAATATTGAAATATTTCAATATAGCATCACAGTATTTTATCTTAAGACTTAAGTTTTGAACTTCAAGTATGAATACCTATAGTGAGTATATTTAAGTACTACAGATTCTGAAGCAGACCTGGTTAGAGTAGCAGTTCAGAAGCTGCAAGTTAAATAAATGCCTCTCTGCTTGCTTAGAGAATTTTGCAGGAATGGGTAAGCCTATGCTTATACTGCCTATTTGACTCAGCCAAAGCAAAACTCAGATCTATTTTAATTGCAACTAACATACAAATATTATGCCAATGAATTTCTTACATTTGAACAAAGGAAGTTATGAATTTACTGTATTTTGCACTTTAGTTATATTTTTAAGGTGCCTAACCCTAAGTTGGCCATTCTCCAAGAACAGCCGCCGTACAATTAGCAATTAAGAGCTGAAGAAAATTTCTGAGGAAGGGAAAAAAAATGTTGTTTAGGAAGGGCGAGTAAGGTGCGGCACCTCCCTATCTTAGAAAGCCTTACAGAACGAAAGACTTGCCAACACGCAGGGAAAAGGGAACTTTATATTGCATGGAGCAGGAAGAGAAACAAAGAGCCCATTAAAATCTGCCCTCTATTCACACTTCTCTGCAGAAAGCAGCAGCAAAGTTTAAAAATAGAAATAGTGACATTTCTTCAATGATATGCTATATACTTGGCTGGGTAAATGGCTACTTTAAACACAAACTCTGTTCTGTGGTTCTGCAAAGAATGCACACATTGCATATGTTCCTTCCCAAGCAGCTCAAAAATTTAGGACAGCTTCCACGTTTCATGGATAAATATTCCAGTTCAATACACAGAGCAATGTGTACTGTATCAGAACAATTGCTCTCTGCAAAGAATTTGTAAAGACAGAGACTGGCATTTATACTTCCATAAGATAAAGGCGCTCTCATATCTTACAGAAATATTGGCAGAGATTAAATAAATCCAGACAGGGCAGGCATCTACCAGCGCTGATCTGTATTAGAGTTCGCATTTGCAAGACACAAAGAATCTAGTTCATTTTTGTCAATGATTTGACTCATTATAGGTTACAAGTCCAGTCCAAAAAAAGAAAATAAATCAGTACTATACGTACATCCAGACAGCAAGAAATGCTGGACGCATTGGAAAAATTATTCTCTTTGGCTGTTCTTACTAAGTGGCAGATAGCAGTCTCCTCTTTTCAGGGAAATAAACGTAGAAGCAGTCTAATTTATAAACAAACCTTCAAATTCATTTTTAGGAGTTTTAGAAGTAGATCAAGCAGTCATTCCAATTAGCTGAGAGGTCACTGCATTTTCCCTAGTCTTTGTAGATCCTTGTTTCCTTTTTAATAGCCTGCTTTCATGACTTAAAGTACTTGTGGCTAACATTATACATTAACATTATAGCATTATATATACTTACATGTGTATATATGTCACAACAACTCATTAATACTAAAAATCAAATTATGCAAATAAGAAATTGCCTACTAGCTACCAGAAAAGCTTCCAATTATAAGTTACAGTACTATTCTAAAATGATTTGTTAAAGCAGAACAGCATCTACATTAAGTAAAACTAGTTCTGAATTGTTTTGAAGATCTAGTCTTATTGATCCATTTCTTTCTAAGAATTAGGTATGATCGATATTCTTATGTGTTTGTTGTGTTGCAGTAACACACCACAGCCTCCTTTCTCTTGCTATGCATTTATATAAATGTAAGTCTCTTCAAAGTCTCTTCACTTGCACTTCTTCAGGTTTGCAAAGCTTTGACAAAGAACAAAGTTTGCTCCTCTACATTCACTAACTTCACTCTAGCTAACTGGAAATTCTAACAGCATTTTGCCTTATATGAAAAATGGGAAGGTGAGCAAGCGTTTCTGACCAGAGTGAGCCATGCCCTGGGTAAGCCTCGATTCCTGGCGTCCTGGACTGACCTAAGGCTCAGCCAGGGCTCTCTATCCCTCTTTGTTCCCAGCCTCTAATAAGCCATCCTCTGACATTTACAGTGCATGACATACACATTTCAGATTGTTGTTTCAAATATCCAACCAAAGCACCTGTATAAGCTCCAAGTACTTTAAATTAACCTCTACTGCATGACTGATTAGACAAGCCGAAAATCAAGTCCTAGGTTCTCCCACACCACGTTGCTTGTTTTTCTGTACTTCTTTCCCCCTCAGCAAAGAACTGGTATCGCCTCAGGTCAGACTCTCTGTGCTGGCATGCGATGAGTGACAGAGCGGAGGTAGCCCTCAACAGCCCTCAACACCTTCCACCCTCCCCTGCACGTCTGGCCATGGCACCTACAGGTGAGCTGGCCCTGGCTCGTATCCTGCAACAGCCAGAACTTCACTCAGACAAGAAAAAGAGAATATGCTACAAGAAGTTTTAAAGTACATGTCCGATTATGAGCCCTTAGGGCAGAACTGCGATTTGAATGCACAGGTGCAATCCTGCATGTTGCTTGCGGCCTGTGGAAGGTGCACATAGATATAGAGCGTGGATGACGGTGGAGGCTGAACAGGGAAACCACAGACGCTATTTCTATTACACTAGGACATGAAGGCCCAAGATTTTGTCATGATAGACACTGTATAAATATATTTAATGATGGCTTTCAAGCTGGTGCTACTGATGTCCTCCAGCTACTCTAAGAACTATTACATGAAAAGAACACAATTTATTTAAACTAAGAATTTCATGCCTCCCCCACACTTTTAGGGCCAAAAGGTATTTCAGATGTTCTTCTCGGTACATGGAGGTGGCAGTAAGCAGCTTCTCAGCTGTTTTTCACTGCTTCCCAAGGAGAGACACAAATAGGGCCCCAAGAAACCAGGCACCGGGTGTGTGGAAAGACACTGGGGAAGCAGGCAGGGCAGAGACCTGCAGCCAGGGTCGAGCTCTGACACGCACAAGGAAGCGCATAGAGCACGTGGGCAGAGGAACAAGCTGGCGCAAACAGCCCCGGCGCAGCATCTGCCCCTTACTCATCGGCCTGTTCCCACTTCCCCTCCTAGAGGGCCTATCTGAGCTGGCTTCCACTTTTACAGCTCCAAGCCTTCTGACTTCCCCAAATCACTCCATCTGACTTCTTGTTGTCACTCGCTCTCAGCAATAAACTGTTGCGTGGCCTGCAGGAACTTTTCAAAGAGCAGGGCAGAAAGATGGTAGAGCCCAATTATGTAAGGAAGAGAGCTTAAAGCGGAGTCTGAGCAGAGCAGCTTAGTTTAGGCCTCCCAGGGCAACAGGCAGCCACAGCCTCTGCACTGAGAGTACCTGGATTCCCATTTAGTCAGTGCCAGCCAGATGGACTGGATGCCACTTCCTCTGCTCCCTGAAAAGGGGAAGCAACGTCTCCTTTTCACTGTAAAGTGTTTTGACACATGCTGACGGAGGGGACCGCTGCCAAACCGCAGACAGCGAGCGATGCTCCAGGAGCGTTCATCAACCCCATGTGCCTATCGCACTGCTGCGGCCACCACGAGCCACCCAAGGCAAGGCTGCCCAGCAGCCTCCCTCCCCAGGCCCTTCTGCCCGTCGCCTCCTCGGCCCTTCCTCACCCACACTGCTCCTGGGGTCAAATCCCACCCCCGAGGGCCTGCTCTCCAGCTGCTTCTCGCCGCACCAGGAACTTGAGTTTGTCTCGTTTGTCGCAGCTTGGATCTCCAAAGTATGTACAGAGGACAACTTAGCAAACTGATGAGGAAACTCCGAGGGCCTGCTCTCCAGCTGCTTCTCACCGCACCAGGAACTTGACTTTGTCTCTTGTCCCAGCTTGGATCTCCAAAGTACGTGCAGAGCACAACTTAGCAAACTGATGAGGAAACTTCACTAGAAGTAAAACTTCTACACTAAAATAGCCATGGGTCTTTTCCAAGTTCATGTGATGCATCAGAAACAACTTAAGCAGAATACAGCCCAAAGCCAGCAGAATCTTCACTAGAGGGAGCAACTCTAATTTTAAAAGCAACTGGAACAGCTAACAGGTTATCTGTACAAACTCTGGACTTCTCTGGGAAACCCAGTACTAGCAGGAGAATAAGATGTGAGCACCTTAGTGAGAGCATGTAAGAAAGGAGTAGTTTAAAAAAAGAAAATTGAACACTATCTGAGAAAACGAATACTCCCTTTAAAGCAGCTGTTTTAGAAGAGATGTCCACATGCCGGTGTTTAAAGAAATGCTTCTTAGATTTACTGTGCCAAATCTATAAGTAATTGCAAATATTACTGTCAGACAAAATGCTTTGGTCTTGCTTTAAGTGATAACCCCAATTCAGCATTACAGAAACTACCAAAATCTACAGATCCAACAGACATATCAGTAACAATAAAAAAAGTATTTCAGAAGTAGCTTAGGATAACTGGGCATTTTCCAGAGAAATCTTAGGCAGGAAAATATATCCCACTAGGGGATATATTACCCACTAGGGGGTACCTGAACTTAAGATTTCTTCTATAAGCAGAACGCCTTGTTTTAACTTACACAGAGTTTTTCAATAAAAGTGTGATTTAAAAGAAAATCCTACATTGTTAGGCTAGCAATTTATTCACTATAAACTGTAATCTGGTTACAAACCCATCCTTTTTAAGCAGTGACAGAAAAGCCTCATTTGCATGAGTCCATAGCATGGAGCAGCTCATTGAAGCAACTGCAGTGTTACCCTGGAAGCCAGCAAGGAGTGTCCCCTCCCCGCCAAGTGACAACTCCCAGCCTGACTGACAGAAACGGGTAGTCACAGGGGTCAGCTTTGTTTAGGCACTTGGGATCTGTCTGTTTATCACCAAGTCTGCTTTGCCTGGCAAGGCCTTTCCAGTCCCAAACCTTGAAACTTGCATGCTGGAAATAGATACTATAACTGGATAGTGCCATTTTTATTTCAGAAAATGTTTTTGAACACCACAACCCCCTACCAAATTACTGCCCATTCACACTGAATAAAATTTGTCATAGCAAACTAATGTAATGATGATTTATTCATGCACTTAGACACTGCTGCACTCAGCAGCTTCAGAAGTGAGGCCACTCTCCCTGGACTACTTAAAAAAAAACACATATCAATAGCTCACAAATGGCACAAACGCATCGTGTTTAATGTGCCATGGCAAAGTCAGCTGGCAAACCCCTAGACTGTGAGCAAGGCTTGCCCCTGTGGCAATGCCAGGAGAATAGCAAAGAACATTCATCCTTTTTTGGGTAACGTAACAGCATAAGACAAATTAATGTTCCGTTTTCAATCCAAATGTTATTGCATTTCTAACTGCTTCTGACACTGAAGAGGACAAATGAACCTACTGTTAACTAGCGTGACAATATATGTCTATTTTTGCCATTAAATACAGCCTCAAAACTGAAGAATATGGCTATCTTTCAAGAACTTAGATGGCATTGTCCAAATATGTAAGAGGTTGAAAAAGTAAAATCAAAACAAGACAAAAAACTATGAATTTTATTGAATTATGCCCATCTTTTTTGCATTTACTTTGAGAAATAAAGGCCCTGTAATCTCACTGCAAAAAGTGCAACTAGGCTTTATGTTGATTTACTGTGGAAATACATTTCCTTCCCTCTCTATCTCTTCCTAAGAGACATGCATTAGGATACATGGGCTAAACCTCACATATCCTCAACCCACAGTTAATTAAAATCTTTGGAGAGCCTGAGTGCTTTAACAACTATCTGCTGATGGTACTTCTGGAAGATCTGGTTACCTGTAATCTTAGTTCAATATTACTACCCCAAACCTATAGTGCCATATTGCCAGCACAGATCAATCCACTACTTGGCAACGCATTCTATATATTATAGTGTTAAAAATGTATTTTTTTTCCTATGTGAGACTACAAACCAACTGACAGAAGGGAATCTGTACAAGCAGCCAGGAGCAGGAAAAGGTTTGAAGGGGCGATGTTTTCTGTTCTGATGTTTAGAATATGCAATTATCATACAATATTTTGCCACTCCAAGGAGAAACCATGTCAACGGACACCAGAAGTCTTCCTCTGTAACATCATGCTACGCCCAACATTTTTGCACTTAGTTTTGAACATTCAAGACCAGCACATTTAAAAAGCATTCTGAATTAGTTCCAAATAATTTTATTTGATTTCATTGCCTTTCTACTATCCTGAAAGCAGATTTAAATAGACCCTGACTGCTCCAAGTCTGGCTGAGTTGTGAAGTAAGGGGTAGCTGTTTTGTGTTTGTTTTAAATAGCGCTGTGGCTGATTCTCTTGCAAAGGAGGGGAACAGAAGAAGGAAAGTAATTAGAGCAGAGGAACATTAGTTGGCTCCAAAGGCCATCTTTTTCTTTAAACACTGGGAAGTGCTGGCATGTAACCTTCTTAGCAGGCAAGTGGAATTCCCTATTTCAGCACTGGTAAGTCCCACAAATCAGCCTAAGGGGGAGCAGCACGGAGGAGAACTGCTATATCCTCCCCCGCCATATCACTGCTGTTGCAAGCGCAGCTGACCCGTATTCCAAACACATCCAGAGCCACTGACTGCTCAGGTCACTTTCCTCCCCTACCTGAACAACTAGTACTGGACAGTCAGGGTTGTCTTCTTTTAGATGCTGTCCATGTTGTTGTTCTCTTTTAAAAAGCTAATTCTTGCTGCTATTAATGAATACAGTTCAAGAGAAAACTCAAACAGAGGTTGCCTTTCTCTGGCCATCTGCAGAGGTCCTGCAGCTCCTCCATCCCACACAACTGCCACCTCCTCGGGCAGCCTTCCCTGCCTTCTCTCCTTGAGCTGCAAAGGTAGCACACTGCAGAGGGGCGTCATGACATGGGGTTCCCCAGGGCTCACCCGAACCAGGTCCTTCTGTGAACATGTGCCAGAAATAGCGCAGAAGAGCTGCGCCGGCACAGGGTTTCCTTGGCTATAGGCAGCAGAGGACAGTTCTGGAGCAATGTTGTTGTTAAATTTGTCCAATATTTTTTCAGCCTCGTACTAAGATGTCCAGGGTGCTTACACAGTAGCCACTCCAATTTCACCTGCCTTTTTGGAGCATGGGGGTGTGCAATCCTCACATTTCCTCACAGGCAATTCAATGCAGCATTGTACTAGATAACTCCTTTGTAAGATTCTATACACAGGTCATTGCAAAGGCTAAAATAAAGTGGGTAAACTAATACAGTTAAAGGAAGCTAAACCTAGATGCCTACAAGGCTTTCTGCATCTTCAAACAGCAGCCCTTCCTTTCCTATTTTTAGGAGGGCAAAGGGACGCTGCAGCGGGTGGACTGAAGGCTCATGGACATGGACAAGTCACCATGTAGGGCTTCCCCATGGGCAGCCCCCACAGCAGTGAGCAAAGGAAGTGCAAACACATCTTGTTTGTCCATACAGTCAATGCTTTAGATAAGCACAACACAGAAAAAAAAAGCCATTTGCACTTGCACTGATACCAGAAGTACCTTTGAAGATATTTATAGTTTGTAAAATCACTCTTAGTATCTGCATGCATTCGAGTCACTGCATTTTGGTTAGATTTGAACAAAAACGAAAAAAGAGAGATGTTTAAGAAGCTACCAATAGCAGTGTTTAAACTGCGAGAAGCTAAACCCTTTTTCCTTGTCAGCATCCAGTCACAGAAGTAGCTCCAAGCACCTCAGTGACGCCGGAAAACAGCACAGAGCCTGCTCTGCAACCCGGGCAGCAAGGTCCCTAGCCTGGACATTGCCAGTGAGCCAGCTGGGGCGAGAGGTGGGAAGGTAACTTATGACTGCAGGCTCTGTTTGGTACTCCAACCACTGTGGGCTCCTGTTTTTTTGTTCATGAATCTATTCCCACATTTACACCAGGATGCTTTTGACTCCACACCCATAGTTTTTAATGTTGAAAACATATGAACAGAGACAAAACTTAAGCTGCATGTTCTGAAAGCCTGAGGAATGTCGTGCTGCTGGAGCACTGTGTCACTGCTATCCAGACACTTCCCTGGGGGATAATCACAAAGGTTCTGTGCAGAGCAGGAGAGCTACAAAGAGACCATTATGGCCTTATGGTCCAAACTGCATGAAACAGGTAGGGCTGGGAAAACCCTGATGCAGACGTTATCATTGTCTTTGCTCTTCTCCAGCAAACCCATGCTTGAATGGCTAGTGAAAACTCAAATGGCTGCTCTGAAAGAAGTGCAAAGACCTAAGCGGTCCAGACCACAGACCTTGAAGTGATTCAATTTCTTTCTACAAAAGGCCGAGCTGAGATGCCAGAAAGTGAACAAACATCCCGCATTTGCAAAGGGAAGGAAAAAACAGAAGCAGGTGGTCAAGCAGCTAAGCTGCCAGAGCACTTGGATCACAGCCGAGTGGCCTGAATTCAGTCTTCAGTGAGGCCACCAGCATGTCCCCAACCCTGTCCCCGCAGCTGTATTACTTTAAAAGTAAAGTCATGTTTATAATAAGAAAGCAGAAAGCATTTTCAAATACGCATTTACAGTTGCAGAAGTGAACTGCATAGCAGAGGAACTGGAGAACACAGTTACCTATTCATGATGAGCTACGAGCAAAAAGGCGGCTCCCCCAGCGCTGCGGGCGCTCGCTGTCCTCCCAATGCACACCCCTCATGCCAACGCAGCCTCGCAGCTCCCACTGCTTGCTCTGCAGTGGCCCTTGAGCAGCACTGGAGCAGCGCTGGTACATAAACATGCACACACATTCCCCCTGTCTTTGAAATAAAACTGCCTCTGTTTCCAGAGCACAGGCTCCAAGCAGCAGCCTGTAGAAAAAAAGAGAAACATCCTCCCTTACAGTGTGTGCTATCAACCTTAGTTCAGAGTCAGCATACTCATTCATCACGCACTACCTTTCTAAACCAATATATACCTTTCATTTTGTGTAATAAATAGTACTTTTGGTACACAAGTTCTACTGATCCCTGCATTTCCCCAGTCCTGAGCAAGGAGGTGCAGAGGCGGCACCAGGAAGGCTCGTGCTGAGCCCCACGAGCCAAGTGTTTCTGCAAGGATAACTGAACGTGTCACTTCCCTGGGATTTGCCTCTGACACTTGGAAGTTCACCGGCTAATGAAATTCAAACTTGATATCCATGGCGACAGATATTGCTGAAATCCACCAACTAGGGAGGCAGCATGAAAGACAACATTTTTTTCCTGAAGGTATCTGTATCTTTCAGCATCAACCACTGTCTCGGTCATCTGTAGGTCACATAAGCATCTGGATCCTGAAAGGCAACTAAATCCTGCCTATTCATTACTAATACACTAACACCTAAACAGCTGCAATAACAGAATCTAGAAATAGCATTATCCCAAGAGGTCTCTAAATTCAAATATTCTTCTTCGATCAGAGTTAAACACTTCTTTCCTTAGCCAAGTTTCCAAGCGACCTTCTGGAAGTGAGAAGTCTATATGCTCAAATATAGCCTATTTGGAAGGCAGCAAGTCCTTACTTAGTACCACAGCAGGAGCACTTTTGATTAGCCCAAAGCTCATTAGCAACTCAAGAGTCTCTCAGAGTTATCTGTAACTAAAACCTGCATGACCTACAAACTATGATAAATACAACCGATTAAGAAAGTGTGAATCTGAGGTCCTTACCTAAAACTGCACAGCTAAACAAAATGTCATGAAGTTCAGGCTGAATCATGTACTTCAAAATTTCATCATCATCACTTGTGCTTTAATGACATCCAAGTAGCACTTTAAGAAGTTGCACATATCCTTCCCAAAGCATAGCCCCCAACAGTGCATCGTCTAGAAGCAGCTGGTCAGAAGACTGCTGAAGTTCTGCAACATCACCTTAATTACAGTCTCTACACTGGGCAGGTTGGCAGCAGAGACTAAAAAACCTATCAGAGAGCATAGGGAAGGCTCCCCATCCTTCCATATTTTCACTACAGTCATAAGTCTCCTTCCCTGTCTGTGCCCCACTGCTAGTTTCCTCTCCATCAATTTACTAGAAGCCCTTTTGTGAGTCCCACTTCATGACTAGACACAGTCCACTAAAATGCTGACCTCTTTTCCCTATCGCTTACTTAGGCTCCACCATCCCTCAGTCTCTTCTTCCCAAATATAGTACTGATCATCCTGCATTACTGCTTGCCAAGTTTTTTAACATCCTAGGCCCATCCCTGTCCAAGACTCCCATCACTTCTGACCGAAGGTCCCACAGCAGCCTTCATGCAATGTTTTAAAACACTAAAACACATACACTAAAAAAATATTTAAGTGACTTGCACTGCTTGGTTTATAGACAATTCACCTTTGCAAGACCAAGGAAATGGAGCTCCTAAGTAGCGCATAACAAACCATACAACATAACCAATATAAAATCTTTGCATATACTTTCACCAACCATGAATAATAATTTAAGTTTTCCTTTCTTCCAAAAAATACTAGTCTGAGCCTAATGTTGTACAGAAAGTGCAGAGAAGATGCTGTAGCCTGGCAGAAGAGTAGGGGCGCTGTTTGGGGGGAAGGATAGAGCTAGAGCTGGGTCTACATCATTGGTGTGCGTGACGCTGAGAGGCACAGCAGGAGCAGCTGCCGAGCGCTAGTCATGGACGTGGCCTCCATGAAGACGGCTCACTTGGAGCCTACAGCACAGGTTGCACAAGCTCCCCTCTCCACCTCTAAACGAGCAGAACTGTGTGTTTAGATGTGAAGGCCGGGCTATTGGACAAGCCGCGGCGCTGCACACCAGCAGCAGCGCTTCAGCGCGACGTGTTTCAGCGCGACGCCCAGGGCCGCGGCCTTCCTTTCCCTTCCCTTCCTTGGGCTGGCACCACAGGCCACGCGCCGCGCACGCTCCTCCTCACGTTCCTTAAACCACTTGCACGCAGAATACAAAAGGTGGTTTTGGTTTTTGTTTTTTGCTTTTTGCTAGTTCAGGACAATTTTAATGCCAGGCAACAGTTAAAAAGTTATGATGAAAATACACATTAATAAATCACTGGAAATTAAATCCTCTACAGAGGAAAGAGTCTACTGTATGAATAAATTCTATAATATCTAACCTTGGAACTTAAAAGTCATACATGCTCAAATAGTTTTTCTATTAAATATATGTCTGATGGACTAAGCTATTCTTTTCTAATTCACATGGATGCGGATATTAAGTTGTCTTCAGATCTGTCCTTTCAAACAAGGTGCCATCAGTTTTAAACAGTTCCTTTTGCAAAATGATATTGTAGATTCATAACAAGCAGTATGTATATTTGAAAGTCAAGTTCATCGAAGCTGTTTTTGGCAAACACACGCAAACATACACACACACAAATACTGCCTCATAACAGCAATTGTCCCCTTTACCAATTTTATAGATTTTAGAGATTCAAAGAATACTTCAAGGTGGGGGGAAAATATTCACATATCAGACACATTCTGTACTTTAAGGCCCTCTTTCAGAACTCTTCAACCACAAAATCCTAGATTTGAGCCATCCCAATGCATCAGACGTAGGATAGCTTCTTCCCGTCCCCCTTACCCGCCCAGGCCCACTTTCCAGTTCTTTGTGGTAGGGTTCACAGCAGGAAGACAACAAATTGAACACGTTGCCTGAAAGTGGGCTGGAAACACATTTAGCAGCTGGAAATGCGTCACAGGGAAGGTTACCTCTAACTTGAAGCACTTTGGAGAAAATTCTTACACAGACTATCTATATGGATCACATTTCAGTACCTAGTCTTACAGGTTTCTGTAGACTAAGCACATCAGTATGAGGGGTTGTTTTAGATAAAAATTATCCTAAAGAAAAGCTGAATTAAATATTTTAAGGAAGGGATTAATATTACAGATGCAGTCCCCTAACTTTGGCGATCACACAAGACCAGTCATAAAGATTAAGAGACACCGAAACACCCAGCATGTGCACCAATCAAAGGCAAATCAAACATTCGCTCCTGTGCTAAGAGGTCAGCTGCATGTCCAAGATGAATGTTGATGCAGAACATTAAAATCACGGAATTTGAACAACATACACCCTTCTGCTAAGCTGAACTCCTGGTTACATCGGGCAGCAGCCTCCATGTGCCAGGCTGGGACATCTCTGCGGCAGCAAGCTGCACTCCTTGCAGCAGGACTGAGGAGCACCAGGTTCCTGCCACCTCCAGTGCTTCCCCCCTGCCAGCCTGCCAGTAGCTCTGTGGGAAACAATCCAAGCCCATGTAGGGTGCTGACCCAGCAGAAATTCCTCAAGTTTTGGACTGGATCAGCTCTTCTCAACTGCTATCACAAAAGCTGCCACTCATCTGCACATGCGGAGCAGCCCATGGCCAGAATCAGGCAGCCCTGGTTGCGAGGGCTGCGCAGCTCTCCCTCGTGACTACTACGGTCTGCCCAGGTTTTGGCTGTGGACTCAGGACAAGCTAGGCTGAGTTTCCCAAATTGCTTTTGCATTTGGCACTGCAGGAGCGCATGCTCTTACTCTACACAAAAACTTCCCGCCACCCACTTCAAAAAAGATGCTGCAAATCAACATGTTTTACCGAAAACCTAAAAGTCTGCAGATTGCTTTCCGTTTTTTGCATGAGATAGGCAAAGCAGAGATGGTGTTTTGGGTAGGGCTACGGAAAACCAAACCTAGGACAGTTCTCAAAGCAATAAACCCAATTCATTGATTAAAAAACAATTAAAAAATCTAGTTAACTAATTTAATCAACAACTCTTGGTTAGTTTATTCTATATTTCTGTTTCTCTAAAACCAGGCACCTGTCATTACACCCTGATTCTACTTGGTTGTTATTTTGCTGGGGAATCCAGATACGGAGACAGAACACACTGAAAGACGGCAGAACTATCACTCCGAAAGCCACATTTAGGCCCCAGTTTTTAATGCAGTTACCTGGCAGCTCAAGAGGAGACCTAGAGGACAAGTTTATAAATAGAAGTCCAAATAAATCTTTTTATGAAAAAATGGCTACGTTTTCATAGTGATTGTTACTCAGTAGGACACAGCCCTTGCAGAAATAAAACAAAACCTACTTTTCTTGCACACAAATATATTTCAGTGAATTCAAGTTCAGAATTCAAGTGATTTTTGTGGTGTCCTATCAGATTTCTTATGCCTGAAGATAAGAAAAACAGTGGGCCTGAAGAGCAGACAAGTTGCAGCAGCAAGACTGACACTGCCGGGGTGCCAGCACTTTCAACTGACAGAGCAAGGTGTAAAGGACTGCAGAAAATGGGGATATGAAACAGATGCCCTGATATTTCTTTAAGTAGGTTAGAATCACTCAGGTTGAAAAAAAAATGCTTTTTAACTGGAATTATTGTATTTTGAAAAGCACAATGGTTTCCAGAAGCAAGCACAGACCAGAGCTTGAAAACTAACTCTGCAGATGACTATGGCCAGGGATTTCAGTATTACTCTGTCTCATAAGCTGGCAAGCCCATTAGCTCAGACTCCTCAGAACTGTGTTTAACATGCTACATCTCTCAAAAAGATGATCCAGTTGCAAAGCCAACAGACATGCAGGAGTGCACGTTTTTCTTGAAAAAATAAAAACGCATACTAAAATTCTTACTTATTCTTACCCTTTTTACTACGCTTTTAATAATTTCTCCATCCACCAATAAATTGAAGTCATTAGGCAACTAAAGCATTACAAAGGCCCTAGCTTGCAGGCAGAAATTACTACAAATAAATTTTGTCTTCCAATGCAATATTAAATACATTCACAAAACAGATGCAGTCATATACACCATGTTATTAAATTCAGTACTTCAAAAACTGTATTATGTTTCCAGGTACGTAGGTAACTGGAAAATATGTAACTAGAAACTGGTAACTGAAAATATAAGTAAGAGATGCTTACTATTGTCATTAACATTTTGAGAAAAATCCTTGAGTAGTTCTCTCTACTCTTATTTTACCTATTTAAATATGGTGAAAGATAGGAGTAAGTCCTTTAGTTCTGAATATTCAGCTGTGTTGAAAAGTCTGTCCCAATCAGAAAGGGATTTTAGCTTTGGGGTCTTTTGTTATTCCCAAGGGGAAGAAAGGATATCATGAAGTGATGTCATTTTGGCGTGAGTTATAATTAGCAATTCCTTTTTTTTCTCCCTCCCCCCGTACGGATGGGAAGAGGAAGAGAAGTTAAGTATAGCTAAGTAATGAACTCCGTGCAGCTCTGACTTGTGCCCTCTTGCACTTAAGCAGATGAACAGTGATCTTCTGTTATTTTCCACCTTGGGATTTCCTCCTTTTTTGTGCAAAGTTTTACAAATCAAAAAAAGGAAGGAAGCCACGTGGGGATGTAAGGGAATAGAAATGAGACAGCTAAGTGAAGAGGGTTTAAAGAAGTTTCCGCTATTAACTGTGGAAAACAGTAGCCCTATAAGCCATTGTCCCATCAGTTGGCACATTCAGATTTGTCCATCCTACTAGTTCTAGTACTTGCTACTTATTGTGGTTAAAAATAATTAAATAAATAGCATTAATGCCAGAAAGGAACAGTTCTGAATTCCTTGCCAAGGCAGAAATTGCAAGTCAATCTCCTATCACAGAGGCACCCAACAATTCACAACTATAACGCTCTTCGATATCATAACAATTTTTTTGGGGGGGGGTGAAAGGGGAAGAAGAGGAGGAAGAAGCAGACTTTTTTTTTTTTTAAAGCATACATTTTAATATAAAGGCCAAAATTAATGATAAACCACTGTGGAGCGGCAGCTGGGCCGCAGCCACCTGGCTGCACCGGCAGGGGGCTCAGAACTTCTTTCCTGTGAGGGTGACAGAGGCCTGCAACAGGCTGCCCAGAGAGGTTGTGGAGTCTCCTTCTCTGGAGATCTTCCAAACCCACCTGGATGCCACCCTGTGCCATGTGCTCTAGGTGGCCCTGCTGGAGCAGGGGGGTTGGACTAGATGACCTCTAGAGGTCCCTGCCAACCTCAACCATTCTGTGATTCTGTGGCCTCCACACGCCTTCAGCTGTTTAAGCACGCTGCTTTCAACAGCAAGTAGGTTTCCCAAGTTGTGTCTCACAACAAAGCTGACAGATAAGGAATTTTGAGACGCTTACGTGAGAAACAAGTACCACGTTGGCACTGATAAGCAAACACATTACCTAAATGACACATGAAACGACGCTTCTGATTTACTCAATAAAGCCTCAGTGTCCAGTTTTGGACATGGACCAATCGGTCAGTGATAAGAACAACACTGAGAACTATCAGGAAAAGTTGAAATAACTGGGGCTATTTCATACAGAGAGAAGGAGACACTGATGGCAAGTCTTTATACAGGTAAGGATAATAAAAGCAAAATTCTTCTCCAAGCCTAAAACACTTTCTAGGAGTGCAACTGCTAAACACCGACCCCAGAAGCTCCAGTCTCCACGATCAGCCTTGCCAAGCACACGCTTCCTATAGAAGCGACACATAGAGTCTCTCAAACTCCTTTCTAGCTATATATTTTTATGTATATACTGATCAAATCTCCAAAACACGATTGTAATCCCCAGATTATGCAGTGTTACATTTTTGTACCAGGTTAATCCTTTGTTTTACAAGTCACTGGGAGCTGGATAGTGGTCAGCACAAAGGCATTCTGCCCAAATAAAAATAAAAACAACAACAAAAAAAATCAGTTATTCAGTAGTGTAACCAGTGTAACCAGCAAAACCAGACATTAGTAACAAAAGATAGGCCACCGGGAAAAGAAGCAAGACCCCTTCCACTTTAAGCTTTATGTATGGAAAAACCAAAAGCAAGGCTTGAAAAGCGTTCTGAGAGGTTATCCAATTTATTTCCTTGTGCATTGTCACAATCACCTACAAAATCAGTTGCCTGAAAACCTCAGGCTTTCTCAAACCAAGAGAAACAAAGAGGAGCTAATTCCAAGGACATAGAACACTCTGCTGCAAGTACCTTGTAACTGCTGAGTACGTTTATGTGTCCCAAATGATGGGGTTGTCAGAATGCCCTTGTTGGGGTTTTCCCTCCTGCCCAGACTGAAGTTATAGAGAACTTTACAGATCAAAGCCTGTACAGTGAATTACACTCAGAAATACCTGTACGCTAGGAAGCACAGGACATTTACCTTAATGCCACAAGCAGGGGATATTTAACCAAGAGTAACAGTAGAGCTTCCTTGAGAGAAAAAGTAGTCAAAGGGACTCCATCATCTGCCCTCCGACCTTCCAAAAATGATCATAGCCTCTTCTAATAAAAAGCAATAAATAAATAAATACCAACTCCTTTCAGCAGGCAGACTGTACTCTTACCTTCATTTCTTAAGACTGTTTAACTTATCACAACTCTATTATATTTCAGCTAAACCTTACCCAGCTAGTTGCCTTACAAGCCCAACACTTAAAAAGCTGAATGAAGGGAAACAGAAAACTTCAAAACAATAGAACTGGAAAAAGAATAGTGCCATCCATGCACAGCTGCCTTTGTAACATGAGTCTTAGCCTTCTCCCAGCAGTTCCCCCCACACGCATCGCAAATAGGAAAGGTGACAGATGCGGGCTCGGACGCGACCGTGCGAGAGGCGCTGACAGGCCCAGCCGGCCCTGGGTTGTCTTCAGCTGATAAAGACATTCACAGCACCACAACCATGCAAAAGGCTTCAGATTTTCTGTAGGCAGTTATTGAAAAGCCATAAAATAATAATAAAGAATCCTTAGGTTAATCTCATTTTTAAGGTAATTTAACTGATTTAATCAATACACATAAATTAAGGTTAGTCTATCTCCAAGGTGGCTTTTAAAAGTTTTATTATCAATATTTTGCTCACCATCTGAGTGCAGTCAGTGATTGTTTGAGCTTAAAAAATGTAAGTTTAGATAATTTCTTTTTTATCTTCAAAAGCCTTTTTTTACCACCTTCTGTTCTTGTAAATAAATAGTAATTACAATTTAACATATTAAGTTATTCCTTATATAGAAGACAAGCAAAAATACCACCTTTGACTGACATCCTAAGCTGGTGTGACGGCCTTCAGGGCTACGCGCTGTCAATCAAAAATCTTCCGATAGGCAAGGCCAAGGCTCGTGTCTCAGACAGCCAGAGCTCAAGGAACAGCCCCTGACGTGGGCAGGGGAACAGTGTCTCGTGCCAACTTTAGCCTCAGTGCACCGTGGTACCCAGCCTGTTCCCACGTGCAGGCAACCAGCCCCACAGCCACCAGCTGCAGCTGGAAGACAAAGAGCATCCCCCAACTGCTCGGTAGTGGGATGGGCTTCACGAGTCCCACGAGGGACCCCATGTTTCGCCTCTCCAGAGTGATTAGACAGCTTAGGGTAAATTCTGTACACACTAATGACTGCTAATAGTGAGAGGTAAGACAAAAAAGAAAAGGATTCCATATAAAAATGTGAGGCAAGAGCAACACAGTAGAAACAAGGAAATGCAAGAAGCAGCTTTATGTACTCGCATTGTTTGGGGAGGCAGGGAAGGGAGGCTGATGTTGGAACTGTCTTTCTGGGCACCTGAACAACACGCATCATTTCAGGAGCTGGCTGGTGACGGACAGAGATCGTCTTGTCGACAAAAGCCACCTTGGCATGTTGGCCTCTGTTTTGCCAAGCAAAACAAAGGTCCCTTATGGTAAAACTACCTTGCAGTCAAAAAAGCGATTGCAGCATGAAGCTGAAATACCTTAGCTAGCTTTCAAATGGGTTGCTAGCGAGACTAATCCAATTGCAACTCAAGAGAGCAGGGCATAAGCTAATTGATTTGGCTTTGGTCTATGCACTAGCCAATAGGCCTCCTGCGATCAGCTAACACATGCTTATTTTTTCCTCCTTTAAATCTCAGCCCACAGCACAAAGTCATCTAAACACCCATTTCCTCCCTCTATAAAATGAGGGATGGCCACCCTTCACACTCCCCTGGGAGCCCACATTTATAGGCTTAACTAAAAATATCAAGTGCTATTTAAACTTGTCCAACTTAAACTAATATATTATGCTGCATGGAATGATCTCAGAATCTGGAATAACATTCTGCTTATAAAACTAAACATGGACTCAACAACTAATTTTTAATATTCTCTAATCTTGCACACTGAAATCTGAAAAATGCCTTTAAATTGCCTTGTACCCGAGAAAGCACAACTGCATCCTAACATATTTAGGTAGAATCAAGAAACACAGGTGACATGGCAGAATGTGATATGCAGAATGCATATCAGGTAATGAAAAAAAAAAAAAAGATCCCTCGTAGCCAAACAATCTACACAAAGTTTGTCTTCATTCCAAGTTGAAGCTGTAAAGTAAGCATTTACTTCTGGGTTTATTACAATTAAAAAGTATCCAGTTTGCATCAACGAGCAAGTACAGTTTTGAACAGAACACCAATGGATGCTTTGCAGGCTGTAAATCAGTAACTGTACAGTCTTACCTGGCTCTTTTCAAAGGGTATTGCAAGTAGCACCGTAGAAATTCATATAAAACAACAAAATATTTATATATATATATATGTAGGGGCCTTCTCCAAACCAATTTACTCTTTTTTAGCTGCCAGTTCTATCAAGATGATAAAACTGAAGCATCCGCTCTCTTTCTTCCTATCAACCTCCTTTGTGCTATAGAAGTGACTGGTGAGGATGTTGGTAGTTCAGCACAGCAGCTGAAGGTGTGTTCAAAAACCAATGCAATGAGAGTGAAATAGGTAAGTTTAACCTTCCGGTCCCAAAACAAAGGTATTGAAACCCAGAAAAAGTAAACTTTCTTAGAAAAGAAAATATTACAGAGTTTATTTCACCTTCAGGATACCAAATAAAAACAGCATCTGGCGAAGTATATATCTTACAAAGGAAATCCCCCAACTACACAGCCCTCTTGGTACTGTGGAAGTCACACTGTTCATCACAGCAGTACATTTATCTACTAGTAAATGAACCCAGAATAAACCAAGCTGATCAGTAGTAACAATCAGAAATAACCTGAATTACAGCAACTGGCAGCTGTAAGTTTAAAAATAATGATAATAATGATAACAATGATAAACCCTTACAGAGCTCCGCGCTGGCCGCGGCGGTGGCAACGTGCAGCGCGCAGCATGCGAAAACGCAGCTGGGCTCCGGGCCGCCGCGCGCGCCGAGCTCGCCTACAAAGGCTACATATGTTTGCTGCAACTAATCGGGACTCCCAAAGGGCCTTTTATTATGCACCCGTTTTACCAGGGCGGTTTTAATACACACACTGCTATATTATGTTTTAGCATAATAAATAAATAAGATGATCGCATGCTGCCCCACACACACAGCCTGAAAACACAATAATCTGAACATTTTTAAAAGTGTGTGCACGTGTATACAGATCTTTGGTGGAAAGCATTAGTTCTATTTATGAAATGCGCTCCAGATGAAGTTTAAAGAATTATATGTAACAAGGGAACTTTTTCTTGCCTGCCTCTCCCCTGACACAGAGTACAATAGCTGGTACTGTAATTGGATGCAAGGAATTTGGGCAGAAATTGCTCAACAAAGAAGCCACAAATAAACATGTAACATACAACAGTAACTGAAAAAAAAAGGATTAAATGGCTTCTGGGTAGCAATATTTTGCAAGGCTGATAAATATACATATATAATATGAACTATGATACCAGCCTTGTCCTGGCAGTGGAGAAGGACCAAATTTTAACAGTTGCTTTTTGTTACTATCTTGAATAGCCTTTGGAAGGCAAACCGCAGAACGACACAGACCGAAGCGGAACGAGAACAAGCATCTTTCTTGTGACTACGGCACTTACACAAGTAAAGAGGTTTCTTGCAAGGAATTACATTTTCCTGGGTATCCCAAAGAAAGCCTGGGAAATTACAACCATCCATCCCCAGCAGGTGTTAAGGTTGCAGAACACAAGCCCCTTAAGGGAAGGGCTGGACAACGGTTCACGTTTAAGTCCGTGGCAGGGCTTACAGAGCACTATTTCTCACTATTTCTTTTCTTTTTTTCCCCGAGGGATAACACTTAATTGTTTGGCAACGGCGGTCAGCAGTTCAGATAAGGGGAGGAAGTTGGGTTTGGCAGCCTGTAAAGCATATAAAAAATAATATTTTTTTTTTTAAAAAAAAGAAAAAATGCACACCAC
>NW_010588167.1:79101-120086 GCF_000705375.1 Tinamus guttatus | reverse complement strand
TGGAGACTGTGACTGTCCAGAATTAATTTGTCCTGAATTTGCCCTGTAGTTTTTGGCAAAGTGCAGAGAAGTAAATGTGCCTTTTTGGAGGGAGCCACTGTGTTTCATGCAGCCTTTCATTCTGCAACAATCCTGAAATCTCCAATGTTTTTTTTCCCTTGGCCGCTGCCATCTTAGATTTTTGTGTTATCAGAGCAAGGATTCCTTGGACAAATTCCCTGTCTTCATTTCCTGTTGCAAAACCAATAATCTCGTTCTGTTGGAACAAGAAGAGAAAAAGAGGGCAATTTCCTTTGTGCAGATTTTATATCGAAACATAAGCTTTGAAAATGGCCAGGAAATTTTGCATGTTTCTCCCGTCCCTTTCCAAGCAGCAGTCCCTTGGGGATTTTTGCTTTGTGCCATTAACCAAGTAGTTTTCAAAGTCAGTGGTTCAAGAAACTGCAATAGCAGACATTATTGTTGCCAGTCTGCAAGTCAAGCTGGAGGACAGGTAAGAGACACAGCCAGGGAGGTCTCTGCTCTGCTCCATTGGAAAAATTGGACTTGAGCCCCATTGGACTTGAGTCTTAAACCTAACAGATGTGACAATGCAGTGGCCTTTGCCTTTTTGCAAAATGACTTCTAAGAACTCGTTTTTTTCTCACTGCAGTGTCCTGCTTTCCACTTTTATGTGTGCCATTACAAATTCCTTAGTCTTTCTTAGGAGAAGAAAGGTCTTCCTTTTACTCCCAGCTTGATTCTTTAATCCTAAAATAATAGATACTTCTTTGCATTGATTTTTATTGAGAATGGAGTAAGAACTTTAATTCCAAAAGGCATTGAGTTTGGTACATATCTGTTCTGTGGATCACCTGGTAGATATTAAGTAACTTTAAACATTCTGCCTGCTGTTGAATTTTTGTTCAGCGAGGATGATACTGAGTGCAAAGGTAGGGAAAAACAAAGGTCTTCCTAAACTTGACAGTGTGAATGTTCATGTGCTGAACATAGACTGTAGGTTGTGTTGCAGAAGAAGAAGAAAAATGTCAAGTAGGATCGAGAGGAGTAACAGGATAGGGACTATCAAAGTTGGCATTGGAGAGTTTTAGAGTGGCCCTACCAGTGCCCTAAGTGACATGAGTATCTGCATATTGTGGTACTGCCAAGGTTGCTGATAGGGAAGCTTCCTTCCAGCACACAATCTGAGATCCCACTTAACACGGCATTTCCCCAGAAAAGGGGGAGGAGAAGGTATGGAATCACCTTGAACATACCACAGTTTTCAGGAAATTAAAACCTTCCCCTTGAAACCTCCTGATTTATTCTACTCTGGCAAAACAGAGATCTGCTTTGTGGATTTTTCTTTCTCGTTCCTAAAAGAAGTTCTGGTCACTATGTCTGACCTCTTTCTTTCTTGCATGTCTAAGCACTCAAAAAAATGTCTGAAACAGAAACGGTCTGAGTGATCTGCGTTTTTTGGTGATTAAGAACAAACAGTGAAACTTTCCCAGGAGCAATCTTCCTTTTATCTTGTTTTCTATTGTCTTTACTCATTAAATTATATGCCAATTTTTAGCTTATGAACTCTTCAGAGCATTGTTCTTGACTTCTTACTTTCCTGCAGAATGCCAGACACGGCAGCAGAGCTGTATGAATAACAGCAGATATTGGAATTAAGAAAAACTATGTCAGAAGATCAGAATATGAAAAAAAAAATCCCTTCTGACACCTCAAAACAATGCTTCAGCCCTTCTCAGATTTTAGCTCAAGTCATAGCAGACAAAGCTGGTGTATGATTTGGACTTTTATCCGTATGAGTTTCAGAGTCAATAGAAAGAGAGCCAATAAGTTTAGTAGAACAGGGAACGTGTTTCCTAAACGTAGCTCTTACCAGAGGGCCCATTCCTCTCTGTTGTCCTATGCCAGGAGCCACCATTAATTCCTCTGTAGAATGAGGGAAAACCTCTGGTAAATCAGAATAGCAGTGTGATTTATTCACTTTTTGTGTGTGCAAATGGCTATGCAAGAGAGTGAAAAATCCAGCCCTTCCACTGTGCACTCACTGCCCTTTAGTACTTAGTATCAGCTCCCAGGCTCTGTCCTGGTGTGGTAGTAACCACATAGTGTTTAGTGCTTTTATTTCCTTCAAATAATTTGTATGATACTTTCTGGATATATGAGGATATCAGTGTCATGATAGGATTGCAAAAGAGTGTTATACTGTGTCTTTGCCCTGTATGTTCTGTGTATGCTTACCTTGGAAAATCCTTAATTCTCCTCTCTTTTCTGATCTTGGCATCAGTGGCCCTTCAGCTACCCAGTTCCCTAGAGTTTCAATTCCACTACAGAAACTTCTGGTAATCTTTTCTTCCTGGACTATAAGACTGTTTCTAGCACATATCCATAGCTGAAGTGCTCGAAGAGCCCCAAAATGCCTAAGTTGTTCAGGCTAGTTTTTATCTATTTCCCCAAATGAATACCTCCAGTTTTGCAATGTTTACTTCAAGGACAAACTTTATGCGTACATCACGCTGTTGTCATAAATAAGGCACAAACAACAGAGTCACCCTAATTATGTGCGTTGAATATTTGGCTGCATTGACGAGATTAAGTGCTGTTCACAGGACTGCTAAATTTCAGTACAAATGATGCTAATGCCAAGAGTGACACGTCAGATGCCGAAGGAAGCAATTTTGCAGAATTCTCTAGGCAACCTCTCCCACAGATTATATTATTTATTCCCCAGGAAAGAGAAACATGTTATTGTGTTTCTCTTGGCCAGTCAGTCTTTTACTGTTCTCACTATTTAATGAAATCACCCAAAACAATCAGGAAAAAGTTTATAGTTGTACCTATTTGCCAAAAGCTTTTTATGGGCTTGCATTTTTTACAAACCCGTGGAAGGGTCAAAATGGGATTCTCCTGTGTTCCTACAGAATAAGCCTTTTCAAATGTTAACATTTGGGGCAGCAACTACCTTTTATTTTTTTAGATTATGCAGCAATCAAGTGTATAATTGGTTCTAAAGTAATAGAAGTTATGTTTCACAGCAGGTGTAGAAGTTTCATTAAGAAATCTCAATTTCAATAAAATGCAAATACCAGGGAAAAGGAGGAGCAAGTGAATCAGCTCTAGCATGTTAGGGCTTTGCAGGTGCCCTCAAACAATGAATGCTAATGCTGGCAACAGCTTGTTGTTATACATATTGCTGTAAATCAAATGTGTTGCAATTTAGAGAAATGTTGGAATTCATTTGTGTATAAAAACGTGGATGATGGATCTTGCTGCACAGGGTGAGAACCTACCCATTTAATTTGCTTTTATCAAATTGCTTCAACACTGCAGCATGGTGCCTTGCTAACTGTGGCATCTAGATGTGAAAAGCTGGTTAAATGATGACACCTGGAGCTAAACTGGAGTGCTCCTCTAATTGGCAGGGTTTTGCCTGCCTTACCCATGTCAGCCTAGTCCTAGGCAGAAGGGCTGAGCAGATACTAAGGCAGGAGGACTGATTTGCACGGCTGTACTGACTCATCCCTTCTTGTTTCTCATCCAGCAGGGCCTTTGCTCTGCTGCAGGTATAATTGCTGTAGGTCTAATTGTTTCCAGCTTCATTTCATAGATTTGGCATCATTATTTTTTAAGCTGCTGTTCTCTCACCTTTTCTTTTGCAAGGACAGTGGAATAAATATCTAGCTGCAGCCTGCTGTATGTAATCATTCTGCTTTGGTTATGCCGCTAGTTAGAAAGAAGGACAGGTTCTTCCTTCCTCCTCACAGTATGTACCCTTAAAATGGAGAGGAGCATTCCGAGTTAGCTGACAGCTTTCTTCAGACTTTTCTGTTCTGGGAAAAGCAAGGGTTTTGGAATAATAATGTATATTCTCATGCTGTTTCCTTGCAGTTGAATATGAGGGTCTAAGAAGCCCCCAGTGAGATATATTACATGTAAGCTGAATACCTGGACAAGTCACTTTTTGTCTCAGCCCCCTGCTGCCCCTCACTCCCATCACCATTTATTTCAGAGGAGTCTCTGCTCCTTGGTTACAGTGCCTGTAGTCCCTTATTTTTTATTTTTGGCCATGCTTTTCATTTCTTTTGACATTATAGCAGGTACGTGTATTCAGTCCTCGTTCACCAGGGGGAATCTTTGGCACATTGATATAGTCATATTTGCTGAAAATGAATGTATCCTGTTCCCTTTCAGCATTCTGGGTTCTAGTTTCACAACTAGCAACAGAGACAAGTACAAAAAGAACTACTGCTACGATATATATGTCACCGAAAAAAATATACATGATTATTCTAAATAAACTGGTGCTATTTTTGTGGATGTGCAAGTTTGTAAGGTAAAAATGGGGCTTTGATGATATGCCACTGAAGCTTTCCCAATCAATCCAAAATATTTAATACCCTAAAAAATTGAATGTAAGAGGCATAGGACGATGTGGTGTTTAGGGCATCATGCCTAGAGATCAGACAGTCTGATTCAGTGTTGTGACATTGACTTCCTGTGCCACTTCATACAAGTCACTTAAGATTTTGAGGAGGGCAATATATAACTTGCAGTAAACTTACACAATTAATACTTTAAATATTGTGGACATTTACACCCTTCACCAAGGAAATAGAGTCTGTACCTGTAAGAGATACATAGTGTTGACGGATTTGCTAGGTGAGAACTCTTTCCTTTTTGTTACAAAACAAATCACTTTGTTGTTGCACTATAGTGCAAGTGCTGAATTATCTTTCATTACATGCTGCTGCATTTCATTACACACTACTGCAGTAGCCCAAAAGCAGAAAATTGCTGACAGTACAGTGTCCTACTGTAGAGTCCCACTGGGAAAAACAAACAAAAGCCCTTAAAAACCTTTAATGCAAATTGCAAGTATTTAATTAATGTCAACTGTAGTTTATGTGTACTAAATGTGCACTTCTTTGTTATTGACACTTTTCATTTCAAAGACCTAACCAGTAGAAAAGATGCACTTTATTTCCCTAGAACTCTGTATAAGGATTTTGAGCATCTCATAAAGCCATGGTTGGTGGATGCTGTTGGTTAAATACGTGCTTATGAAGTTACAACTGTAGTTCTTGCAAAGTTGTTAGTTTATGGTATAAAAGCTTCAAAGAGCAAAAATTCTATTCAAGCAATTAAATAGTATATAGGAGTTGACTTAATAGGTGTTAATGATTGCTACTCCTAAACATTATATTAAAGAGGGGAAGTCTTACTGAATAGTTCACCATCCAAGGACGCGTGATGTATAACAGGTGATGTAAAACAGAAGAACCCTGAATCCCAGTTGCTGGTCTTTATACTGAAAACTAACCCATGCTGTCTCCTTGCCAGACATTGTATAATGCAATAAAATATTTTAAATGAAACACTGTATCATCTCACATTAAATAATCTAATTTATAGTGATGTCCTACAAAACCATCAGTGATATTAGGTTACAGAATACAAGATAATCCATCAAGCAGAACTTAAAAGCAGAATCAGAGTTCCCTACTAAATGGTAAATTTACTGATACATACTTTAATGTAACAAGGCAGTTATAAATTAAAATAACCCCATTAGAATCTGGGGCAAGGAATTCCAAGCAGACATGGTTCTTTTTGTAGATGTGAAATAAACCCTCCTTTTTTATCTGAAGAATATAAAATAGGACAGCCTATTTTTCTTAAAACGTGTGTATTTTAAATACCCAGAATCATGATAATTGCTTATTCAGATGGGCCTTGGAAGATTACAGGTGTGAATAGCCTGCTCACAGAATATAAGTGAAAATACACTGCATTTATAATGATACAATGTCAAAAATCTGAAAGAAACCTTACAGAAGCCTGAGAGGATTTGAATATATTTAAGGCTGGGAGCATCAAGACAAAAATCTCTTTCATGCTCAGTTTAAGAGGGGGGAAAAAACGGAGATGGTATTGGGATTATCATCACTATCATCACTCCTATAGGCCATTATGGGGAACTTTATCTTGCTTATTAGTTTTAGATTGTCTCTAAAGACCTTCAAATCTACAAGTTCTCATAAACTTTCTTGTTTTCCAACAAGAAGCCAGGCAAAACGTCCCTGTACTCTTAGCATAACCGAATGCACTAGACACACCACAATCATATGATTTAGTAAAAATGGCAGTCTTAGAAAAAAAAATGTTCCTAGGAATCAATTGCAACATACAGGCTTTATTATTCATGTTAAGCATGTTCTGTATTATTTGCAGATAATATGGTTACAAATACTTTCTGTAAATCATGTTGCTTAAAAAAAAAGAAAGAAAAGAAAGCACACTATTATAGAATCTCAGGATGGTTCAGGATTTGAAGGGATTTTTAGGGATCTAGTCCAATCCTCTGCACAAGCACAGCAGGCTGCTGCTGGTGGCATCCTATTGGGTTATCTCCAAGGATGAAGACCCCCACAACATCTCTGGGCAACCTGTTTCAGTGATCAACCGCTCTCCCCCAGCGCCAGCAAGAAGCCCCAGGGTTCCTGGAGTTGCAGCCATCTCTGTGGCACCAGACCTAGGGAGCTGTTTCTGCTCCCTGCACCCTGCATAAAAGCCTCTGATGCCCAAAGGTAGTTTCTCCAGTCAGTAATTGAGAAGATGCTAGAGCTTTCTGGAAGTCCCGGATGCTCGTAGTTATCCTTAGCCAGCAGCAGCAGGGGAGCTGATATTTCTCAAGGAGTTCTCAGGAGTCCTCCAATGATCCAAGAAGAATTTCCTGGAAGATCCAGGAGCAGAACCTGGAAACTATTGGGCAAATTGCTATTTCTGTTGGATACTTCTGGGATAGCTAGGTAGACACTACTCTTTTAAATAGAAAATGCCTTTTTCATTTGAAGACATGAAGGAGTGTTTTTCCATTCCTTTTGGCTTCTTAGTTGGTATTCCTCCCTTTCTTAGTATTCCTCCCCTTGTTGATCCTGTGCAATTGAAAACAAAATTAAGTTTCTAATATTTATTTTACAATGACTATTAGATGTTTCCAAGATACCTGGCTAAAATCAAGAGATTTACACAATTTAAAAAAGATGATTCTTTGTACTTTCTTTGCTAGATGTATAAACAAAGCTACCGAATATGGCAGTTTCATTTGTCTTTTATGGAATTATGACTGTTTTCCTTTGCAAAATCAATTACACTTCCGTTCATTACATTGATCTCAATGCTGTTAATCTCTTACACTACTGATATTAGGTATGTACAAAGTTTCAATCTTGGATGAGGAGTCATGGATACTGTTTTGAAGTGTTGATGTATCAGTGTGATTTGTGCGTGCATCAACCTGCAGTGCTATATTCTCTGATTTTAGTGGACCCCCAGGGTGATTTCAGCTTCTTTGTGTTGAAAGCAGCCTTCTTTCAGAGTTGTTTTAATATTGGTGTGATCCTTATTTTGGTCTGAATGCCACCTTTGCCCTTCTGTAGGCAGAATAAGGCTGAACTGAAATAACTTGTATCTATGTGTTGTGTGTCTTCAGGAATAGCTATGTCCTCTGAATTCTTGGCTTGGTAAGGAATGTGTTAGTTTCTCACTATGAAATGAAGTAAAGTTTAAATCCCTGAATGAAAATTTGAAACTGTAGCCTTCTCTGTTATTTATAAAGATGTGATTCTCTGTGCTGATCACATGGAAAAGTTTCAAGGGTTCATCAGTGATTTTGATGATGAAATTTGCTTTTATAAATAAAAGATATTAATTTAGAAATTTATTACTTCACTCCTCCATCATACTTTGTTATAAATCTCTTTTCTAAGTTGCAAAACTCAGCCATTTAGTGAGGAAGAATCAAAATCTCCTGAAGGTTTTTGTCTAACTTTCATTTTACCACCTGTCAGAAGATATTTTGATAACAACTGTAAAAGTCTAATCAAAATGCTAGCTGTTATTATGTAAGTTCACTGGTGAGAACTAGCTTCACAGTTTTGTTACCATATTTGAAGAACTGATGAGAGCTGGCCTAATCATGTCATATGCATTAAGAACAATGCTTGTGACAGAATGCATTAAGGAAGCTAGCTGAACATCAAAGTTTGTGTTATTTTTGATATTCCAAAGAAAAGATTGGCAGAATATTCATTAACTAATGCATACTCAATCAGCAGCAAGCTTTAGAAGTGATGTTGAATTGATCACACATTTTTCTGTTGCAGTTGATGTAAAAATGATAATTGCAAGATGTCAAGACCTTTTCTGCACAATGTTTGCCAGGTTTCCTTGCTATCCTGAAGTAAAAAAGCAATTATCATATCTGCTTCAAAACGCAGCACAGGACAGGGATGGGCATGCTAATTTTGAGTAGTAAGGGCAAGTTTCAACTTGTAGCCCAAACAAAACAGCAGGGATTGTTTCTCTCTCTGGTCTCTTTCATTTTCAGTCTTCGGCTTCCAGGTTTCATATAGCAGTGGAAAAACAAAATTTATGTGAGAGGAGCTATGCTCAAAGTATTTAAAATGGAATTGGAGAGCAGCAGCAATTAAGGGTGATTGGAGAGATCTTTCTGCTTATGCATCTTTTCAGTAAGAGCTTGATCAGGCTCAGAAATATCTGTTAAAATATCTGTGGAATCCAGTGCAGAGGGTTGCAGGGCATTCTGAGAACCTGAAAAAATTGACAGGGAAGTTCATGATCTGACACTTCCACCCTTGATTTTCTGTTGCTTATTTCTTTAGTCTGTGTGATTCTGATGAAAGACAGTCTTGAAGTGAATATCCTTTTGTCTGTTGATGCCCCTGCCATTGTCGTGGAGGTTCATGTTGATATAAAAGGGAATAACTCCAAGTAATTCTCATGGAGCTGTTCTAACTATGTAAGGAGGGTAGAGAGATTATGTCCTCTGAGCGAGGTGCATCAAGTCGCATAATGCTAAACTTGCTCAAAATAAAATACTCAGTTTCTCATGTATAACTGTCAACTTCTACAGTACTATTCTCTGAATCCTCTCTATCAGAAAAAAGAATTGAGCATGGACTGAAAGACAGTTCCTCCTTATAATTATTGATTAATGCAGACTTGCTGTGGAAGTCCTGACAGGTCAAGTCTGGGTGCTTTGTAGAAGAGCTGGGGGGTGATAATAAGAATTTAAGAGCCTTCCTAATGGATTGTCAGTTTGTTAATATTTTATACAAATATTCTGTTGTACAACATCATTGTAATATAACGTCGTGTGCTCTGAAATTAACAACCTAATCAAAGTTGAAACACAGGCAGTTCCACCTCCATGTGAGGAAGAACTTCTTTCCTGTGAGGGTGACAGAGCCCTGGCACAGGCTGCCCAGAGAGGCTGTGGAGTCTCCTGCTTTGGAGATCTTCAAAACCCGCCTGGATGCCACCCTGTGCCACGTGCTCTAGGTGTCCCTGCTGGAGCAGGGGCTTGGACTGGATGATCTCTAGAGGTCCCTTCCAACCTCAACCATTCTGTGGTTCTGTGATGCTGTGATTACATGCACCATGGATCCATTGACAGCTCTTAACAAGTTATTCCGTATAAGGAAAAGATAATATTTTGATACTTCCTGAACCAAACTGTTTGGGAAGTACCTCTGTCTATTTTTGAGGCTTTCTGTATGATATGTGGTAGACAAAATATACATACACTCATGTATGCATGTATATGTGTGTGTACATATATATATATATTTAAAATAAATATACAGTTCAGTGCCAGACATGAATCTTTTTTTCCTTCCTAGCATTGATCAAATAAATGAATAAAAGTGTTTAAAATTACAAGGAAGTGTCTTACACTGAAAAACAACAAGTTAAAATGTCCTCGGTTAGGGACTTTTCACAGGCACCCTTGATGGAAGAAAAAACTTATGGAAAGTGGGTAGACCCTTTAAATCTCAACTAACTTAGTTTCTAGCACTTAAGTTCCCATTTATACCCCAGGGAATGATGCAGTCTTGCTCCAAGTCTAGTTTTACTTCATGTATCTTTTTGCCCACATATATCCTCAGAGGACAAGAGGGGTAGGTAACTATTGTCTACATTTTTTGGTGGGATTAGGATTTAGGTGGAAGAATCCAAAGATTTAGACATGAGAAGGACTGTGAGCAACAGCTCTGGGGGGATAGCCATTGAACATTCCTTCTCCTGGGGTTGTGGCATCCTGCGGCAGTGCTAGAGGATTCTTGGAGATGGTGAGGGGCATGCATGAGGAAACTCACGTCCAGCCTATTGCTAGGGTGCTTCTAGCTAGGAGGATGGTCCACTATCTGTTCCAAGCTTGCCTTCACCTTGCACTTTATATATTCATTCATTTCTATATGAAACTGCTGATGGTGTATCGATGGCTTCTGCTGTCATTGCTCTCAAGGGGCTAGATCAGATCTCGAGAGGATGAAGGCATCTGACCTTTTCTGTTGTCTCTTTATCCTCAGTGAAAGTGGTAGATACCTAATGAATCTGGGCTGGATTGATTTACTTTATTTGGAGTTGGAAGTATCCAGTGCTTTGTAAAAGCTGCTGGAGATGGTGAAGTCCTTGAAGTTAGACAGTCTTTACATCTTTAGTGGTTCCCGTGTCTCTCTGTTGGGTGTACTTAGCATCTAAGATGGCCCAGATCATCCCTTTGGAACCACGTATCTATTAAAGGCGACGGGAAGTCCTGCACAGTGTGAGGAAGAGTGGATTCCTGCCAGCACTGGCAAATGTACAGAGCAAGATACATATAAGAACTGCTTTCCTCTACTCTTTAACTGAAAAGGATTTTACAATAGCCATCCTTCAGCCTTTGGAGAAGGAAATGTAATGAGTTCAGGTAAGTGTCCTCTTGAAGACTGCTGTGACCCTGCAAGTAAATTGGCCACTTAGACATGCAGTGCATGGTAGAGCAAGACATCTTTTGGATCTCTTCTCTCTATCTTCATGATAAAGATTGTTTTATGGTTAAGGCACTGAAGTAACTCAAGCCGTCCAGGGTTGTGTCACACTTTTGCCAGTCTTTTCCTATGTGACATTTAAAATAGAATTTGGTTGCTGAAACATAGCACCTACAACACCTCAAATAAATCATATTAAATATATTTGGCCTCTAAGTCATATCCCAGAACAGTACAGATTTCCCGTATATCCTATTTGATATCTATCAGAAGATTTAAACACACAAAGGGGTTTAAAATGGCTCTAGATACCTGTTTTCAAGTTTCATCCTCAGTATCTCTGTCTCTTCCTTTTCTTGATTGAAAGAGGATAGTAGTACATATTTGTCCAATAAAATGATACGCCGTTGTGGAAGGGACTGTCCCTTCTGTGTAATTTTTCAACATCTAGAACAGTAAAATATCTGGATGCTTATAACTTTTACTGATTCTGCAAAATAAAAGAAGCATTTCTGTGAGACATACAGAATCCTAATAAGAATCTGCTACTTTATTTATTCTGCCAGAGTCCTGCCTCATATAAGCTGATGTGCCAGCAAACAGCCAACTTCTGCATGAGGCAAGGGGGGAAATGTATGGACATTAACATTAAAAACATTAAAACCATTAAAACCAGAAGACTGAAATAACATATGTTTGGTAAAGACAAGAGTAGTGTTCTAGCTTTTAGCTGTATTTCCGCTCTCTTTGAGTTTGAGACCATATTTTCAGAACCTAAACTTGGACTGATTTGGAATTAAACAGTGTTAGCTTACAATTTGTGTCTGTCCATGCATGAAGGCCAGCTCTTGTTGACCAAACTCTCCTTGCTGCCAGTGGAAAGAGCCATGTTAGGTAGCTAAATCCTATGGACTGACCTTAGAGTGTGGAAGAGTCTCCTAGCATGTGGGAAAAGTTTGTGCTTCTACAGTATGCCTATAATTTAAAGTAATAAACCTCCACACATTAGCTTTATGCTTGCAGGGGATAAATTTGGGTAATGTTGCTCATTCAGTAGACAAGTTGTACAAGTTAGAAACTGTGGGTGAAAGAGCATCAACTTGGAATTCTAGTATAAACCTGGAAAGTAAATTGAAGCAGTAAAATGCAGATTAATGGGCATGCATTTACTTTCTGTTGGCCTTCCAAAAAATAGGAAGTGCACTCACCCTTTTGGCTGAGTGAAGGAGGGGAGAAATTATAAGAGAAGGTGTCGTGTTCAGCTGCTTCAGATAACTGCCCACTGTGTCGTTTACATTGGTTTTAAGGAGAATATTTTCATTCGGTTCCTGGAAGAAAAAAAAATCCTCCATAAACAATTGACATATACTAATAATTTAATTACTTCAACATAAGTATTTACTGCCACTCTGGATCCAGTTTGATAAAGAACATTACTTCAGAAGCCTTTAAGCAGCTGTAAAATATTTTAAAATAAATCCACCTTGCAACAGTCAGTGTTATTCAAGTCCCTGTGTTTTTTAGGTGAGTTAAGTATATTTTGCTGTTAGTTAACACAATGGCTTTTATGCTTTTCCACATCTTCCCATTCTGAGGAACTTCTGTTGCCTTTTGATGTTCAGCTTTCAAAGCAGGAGGGAGGAGGATGGGAGAGTTGCACAGTCTGCTGGATAAATATTTAATCTTTGACTTAAAGTTCTGCTTCTGTCTTAGGGTTTTGTTCCAGACAGTCTAGTATTCTTTCTCTAGTATTAGTTGTGTCATACGAAGGTGTAAAATTGCTCACAGCAATCAGTCCCACTATAAATTGCAACCTGGCAAAGATTTCTCCCAGCCCACGTGTGTTGGTGATGTGTAGGCGCCTAGGGCTAAAGGGCTTATATATTATTCTGAAAGCTTCAAGTGACATCTTGAGCCAGATAAAGCCAACAGCAAATTTCTTATTTATTTATTTTTATCAGGGTTGTGGTATTATGTTGGGTGTGTTTTAGTTTAGGAAAAAAAATCTTTATCTCAGTCTTCCTGGTCGTTCCAGTTATTTGTATTAATACATTGTGTATTTGTGAATCATATTATAATGCTTAGCAGAAAGAGAATGATGTTCTTTCTTGCATTATACCCAGTGATGAAGAATTCCATGAATTAATTGCACTTTCACTTAGGAAAAATCTTTTAATCCCTTTCAAACAGTTGCCTGTAGATATCATAGTTCATCCTGTTTTTCTAGAAAAACAAAAGCACTAAATTTTTTCCTATTTTGAGGTTCCTCTTCCTTGTTATGTAGTTAACAGTTATAAAGTTTTGTAATCTCTATGTGGCTGTTTCCATTGTAGTTACTTCTGTCAGACAGAATACCTGCTCTTTTCTTTCTGTTTCCCATGCCCTTTCCTTTTGAAGATGTCGTGACCAAATGAGGCATGGCATTCAAAGTGAGGATCTATCCCCAGCATGGGATAGTTTTATTTTCCATGGCGTTATTGACTGCACTCAATGCAGCACCTATTGGGCTGTATGCAGGAAAATGCTCAAAGTGCAAGAATGCGTAGTTAGGAGTAAAGTCTTGCTTAAATACTGACATCTAAAGAGAAGATGACAGAAATTTGGGGCCTGTTCTTGGTCTACTATATAGATAGGGGCATAAAATAGAACTTGAATCCTTCTGTTGTCATTTTAGGCTAGTCTAGTCTTGCTGTGTAAAGTAACAATACAATAATGTGAAGGAGAAATCCATATGTTATTTTTACAGTTCTCTTTACAAAAACATCTTATACTCTGATTAGTTGAAAGTATTCTGATCGTTTGATAGGAAGTACTGCTTTAATGCCATGAAATCAAAACAGCAGGAAACATTATCAAGGTATTTTATAAAGTCAGCTAATATCTTTCTAACCTAGAATGTGAAGTAACGTAAAGACATTTCTTCCTGATAAGTAATGAAAGTTCAAATGTTTTTTCTTAATTTATAAGATACATTACACATAAGTCTTCTGTGTGCTGTGTCAGTGATCTTTTATCTTGATTATGCTTGACATTTTAGGGTACAAGGCACTGTAGCTGGGAGGATAATTTTGAATTCTCTATGAGGTGCTCTGAATTATCTGGGAGCTGGTTTGAAGTCAGAGCGCTCTGTTTTCCATTGTGTTTGCCTGATAACACATGCAGTCTGATTAGTGTAATAAAGCTTTGAATAACAAAACAGCAAAGACAAAAAGCAAAACACAAACCAGTGCTTTATAGCAGTGCTTTATAAAGAGAAGGGCAGAAACACGCTATTATTCAGTCTTGTTTATTTTTCCAACTGAGTGATTTTAATATAATGCAAAACATTTCAAAGCCTTCATTTGCTGCGAGAAGCAGTGCAAGGAGTGGGTTGCTCGCTTGACTCCTTCTGTCCCAGCACATGGAGCAGACCCACCAGACCCTGGGATGTAGAGGTTTGGGTCCACATGGCAGTTTGTGCTGTGCAATGGTGACCATCTTGCTATATGGAGAGGGATAGTGTTGTGGAGAAGCAGTGCTATAGGCCTGTAGTACCTAAAAACATCTGGAGTGAGAACTTTTGTTCTCTCTTATGAGTGAAGAGAGAGAAAGTACCAAGCTCATCACAGCTGAAAGCATATCTACTTTCTTGCAATGGACATATGGCCTCCATCATCTTCATGGCTGAGCACAATCTTTGATGTATTTCTAATGGCAGTTCTGTACTTGATTCTGCTCAATGTTCCTGATGTTTACATACATTTAAACCCAACAGCCCTTCCGCACACAGTAGCTACACACTTAGCCCTACAGTTAAAAAGTATAAGATAGTATAAAACCTTTTATTCAACACCCCTCTCTACTTACTGAAAATCAGGGTAGGAAAGAGTTTAGTATCTTCCACAGCATATTTTTTACTTGCAAAAGTGTTAATTGGATGTAGCTCTTTTTTAGTCTAAAAGCCTATGTAGGCTGAAAGGAATTAAAGCAAGTTACAGTTTTAGTCATACTTTCTACCCTTAGGCAAACTCACTATACCAGTTGCCAAAATTAAATTAGGATCTATACTTGCTTCTGGGATCTTTCCAGCTCATCTTTAGGTGACACACAGACTGTAATAGGATGTGAAACATAAGCTGAAAGCAAATATTTTTCCCAATTCTATCTTTTCATAAGAGTAACATGAGAAATTGCATTCTAGTATCGTGGGACAGGTACTTAACATTTGTTCTAATATCTTCAGGTTCATAAAAACCCGTCTGTAAATGTCTAATAAATGACATTAATAGTTTGTCTTTCAGTCCAAATGGCTTTCCTGATACCCTGTTCATTATATCCTTTCAGCCTGATTGAAGCTAAAATGTTTAGCAAACAGGAATGCTGCTTTGAACAGATGCAGCTCACTCCGGGGAAGGAGAGAAGAGGATTTGTGTCGTGCATGGCAGGAACATACAGGGCAAAGCATTTAACTGCACGATAAAGACTGATTTCAAGGACCAGGAGTTTTGAAAACAGCTGCCTAAAGTTGAGCTCACTGAGTTATCTAAATAAACAGGCTGATTTCCTAAAGCATCTAATACCAAAAGGTATAATGATTCACATAAAATTAACTTCTAGAACCAGAAGGCTTTTTCAGCAGTCTGATACTGGGCTCTTTTCCTGACATTCTGGAATTGAAATTTTGCTAAGAATTTTACAGTACCCGATTTTACTTCGTGCTGGAATTGCTTTCACAAAGTTCATTCCTTTGAGCTGGATGGCCCCAGATGTGTGAGCTTGTGTTTGCAGAAACAGGCTTATCTACCCATTAGTGAGCAACCCTTGCTGTGGACTGGTCCTTGCTGACAAGATGAGGTCTAATTACCTTTTGATCTTGCTATCTTTCACCATGAAGCTACTATATCATTGCAAGAGGCAAAGATTGGTTTCTGCAGGTTAAGGCAGGGTGCATCCATGCTGGGGGGCCTGGGATGGATGAGAGTCCCAGGCACCTCCAAAGTCCCTGTCTGCTCAACCTTCCCAACCTCCCGAACTTCTTCAGGACAAAACAAGTTTGGTAGCAGGGCTGGAAGAGAGGTCTAACACACTGCTGTGGGTCCTTGGTACACATGCACTGCTGTCCAACCTGAATATAGACCTCCTCATGTCTCATCACCCAAAACAAGGTGATGGAGGCTGCTGCTGCTTGTCTTGGATAGCATGGCTTGATGGGGAACATCTGCAGTGAGTGTTTGCATTAAAAGAGGATTCATTTAATAGGTTGTCAATTATAGTTTAAGGAAACTACAGGGAGTAGCTGGAAATGAGAAAGAACCAATTTGGCCCCCATATAGCATCTCCGTCACCTCTGCACATTGCTGGTGTGTCACAGGCAACTTCTGCAAAACCCTGAGTTCTTTACTTCGTGCCCTTAACTGCACTCTTCCTTAGCTGCAGTATTTCATTTTCTGAAATGAAGACAGGAGAAGGAGAAAAGGAAGGAGGGGAGGGAGAAAAGTAAAGCTTGTATCAGAGGATCACAGGTTCAGTTTGTTGTAAATTAGCATTTTTCTGTCAGTCAATGGCATTGGAAGAAAGCCGTGGAAATCCTTTTTTTTTTTTTAAAAAAAAAAAAGCACATTCTATAAAGATATGATATGTTATTTTCTTTTTTTTTATACTGCCAATGATTGTAAAAGCAAAATGAAACATTTCATAATGGAGTCACTGCTTAACGGTGTTCTCTTTTTTTCTTTTTCCCTTCAAATCAGATATTTATCTTTGAGAATAACATCTATTACTGTGCCCATGTGGGGAAACAAGCCATCCGAGTGGTCTCCACAGGAAAGGAAGGTGTTATTTTCAATGGGCTCAGCGACTGGCTGTATGAAGGTAGGACAAAATATTTAGGGCAGCAGTTAGTATGAGTTTTAAACCACACTCTAGGTTAACAGAACTGGCTGGGATTAGATGTTCAGCATTTCCATTTTTGGGGGACTGGTGGGCCACAAGTTGAAAATTTGTTATTCTAACACTTGTCTGAAGTGCTGGACTAGAAATAATGTGAAATTTGTAAAAACTCTGTTTTCCAGGCTGTTTTTTCTTTTCTTTAATCCAACTTAATGAACCGTGAAGTATTAATGAGCAGAACTGCTTCGTTATTTAATGGCACCTGCAATCACTCATAGCATACTAGCTTTCAAATCACAGAAAAGGACAGGGATGGGGAGGGGAGGCAGTTCTATTTTAAGGAAAGAAGCTAAGAAACAATTTTACTTGATTTGGTTGTTTTTCACAGCACTGGGTGGCACAGAGGACCTGGAAGCTGCCCAGATCTTACTAGCTCAAGCAGACAGGTCCTCACAGTAATTGGCTTCTTTCCCTTGAGAATGGGCCTGATGAGGCAGAGGGTCTGTGCTCGTGTGCAAGGGTTTTACTTCATCTCTTTCAACTGACAAATGGGACTTTGGGTGTCTGTGAGAAGCTACGTTGCAAACCAAGCCTGGTTGTTGGCATAGAAAGGATCGCTGCTACTCCCTGTTCTTTTGGGGCACATAATATGCTTTTGAGCTGATAGGTAAGCAGAATAAAATAAAATAAAGAGTAGAATACATGCATGCAAAACAAATTCTTCTCTCTGCTCCTGGCTAATGCTCCTAGTAGTTTATTTTCATGAGGATCCTATTTTAGGGACCTGGCAGTCTCTTTCCTCTGATGTATTTTCTCTCTAAAGTAACAAGTCCCAAGGCTTCCTCCCACGGGTCTCAGCACTGCCACTTTGATGCTTTTCTTAGCTCTTCAAACAGAAGTGGCCAGGTAGGTCTACTAATTGAGTCCCTTTGGCTGGTTCCAGTTTCCTTGGCCCTCGATGCTACAGAGGAGCTTACAAAAATGCCATTCACCATTAATTGGCATAAAAATATGAAGCATTCCTTAAGTCACTCTGTATTGTACCGAGCAAGGCCTGTTGGTCTCAGAAATGAGGGAATTAAAATCAATTCTTTCTCATTTGTAACCCCCAGAGAAGCTGGTCCCAGTCAGTGTCGGAGTTTGCACACATCCATGTACCAACTCGTCAGACACATCATTGGGAATAACTGATACTGCTTCCAAAATTTAAATGTATGTTTATGTCATACCACAGAACATTTGCAAGTGAATTTCCTCCTCGTGAAGCACTTTGTAATCCAAATAGGGGATAAGTTTCAAAATGCTAATTTTGTTTAATTTGTATTTATTTATTCAATTGCTGCTGAAGATGTTGGCTGTCCTGTTTGACTCTGCAGGTCAAATGAGCATATTAGCAGCCATATTTAGTTGATCAACATCACTTAGTACATAAGGTCTTCTCACAGAGTCTTGCACACAGCCCCATGCTGACAGGAGGAGTTTGTCACGCTGGTGAACTCCGAGCAAGCCCATGGTGACACTTGGGTTTTGCTGACACATATTTTCATTACTCAGGCAATTTCGTAGCTGACATTGACTTTCAGGTTTGTCCTTTTATAATGAACTTTCTTGTTGACTTCATGTTGATACGCTGGGTTAATAAATGAATTCATGATCAAATACAGTCTGAATCTACCAGACCAGATTCTGCAGCCTCCCTAAATAGCAGGTACAGAGGAGGGCCACTGCTCCTGTTATTCACTGACAGTAAGTTTTGCCAAAATCAGAATACAGAATCCATTTGGAAATGCCACTTTGTGTCTGAGTACAGTTTATATTTAAGTAAAAACTTATCTTACTCAAAAAGTAACATAAAGAGAGACCCAAAAGAAATCCTGGAATACAGATGTCCCCTGAGTCTTGCTCAGAACCTGAACTTGGATCGAGAGCTGAGCTGCATAATTTGAGCCCCTTCTCCTGTGTTATATCTCCTATGTACCTTAGACAACCTACAGGGTGCTGGTTCAGAGAACCCAGGAGCTGCCAAATGTGTGAACACTTTTGAGGCGCTTGTCTATAGCTCATCCTACATAAGTGGTGATTTTTTTCAATGGGACTGAATTTTCTCCTAACCAGCAGCTGGGCTACTCCCACACCTCACTACTACAGCGAGGCTGGATGTTGAGAATCACGTTGTGTTTGCGCTGCCATCATCTCAGCGAGCTACTGCCGCGGACTCTGAGCATATGTGGAAATCTCATCCCATCTGTGCAGCTACCTCCACCACCTAGTCTGCAAATGAGCTGTGACAAATGCCGAGGCAGCATCACGGGGCGTTGGAAGCGCTGTTCTTCCCTCGAGTGCTCTTTTTGTCGCCCAAGTTCACAACCTCAGCGACGCCGGCAGCCGAGCTCCCCATGTGCTCTGTCGGTTACTGTAACAGTCCATGACCTACTTCTCGCTTTCCCCAAATACAGCACACACACACACACAAAAAAACTTGGTGCTTCCCACATGAGGAAGCCAAGTTGTAAGATCTCTTACCGCAAGCAGCTACATCCCACCCACCCTTTCTGGGTGCTCTTCAGCATCGTTCCTTACAGAAACTCCAGTCCCAGCAGTGCCACCTTTTGGTGCAACTCCATGGTGGATATGAGCCCTGGAACCAGAGGGAACACTTCTCTTAACGTGATTGCTTTTGTCACAGATATACGATACTATTAATCAGATGTTTTTAGAAAGTCCAGAAACAGAGCAGATCTTGAGTGGGTTTGACAGGCTTTTTGCCCTGTAAAAATGCAGGAGTTCATTTTGATTCAAGCTAAGCTCTACTTTCGTAAATCTGCCAAAGGGGGGAAAAAAATTCTTCAAGGTATTTATGCTGAACTGTTGGCTTTTGATAATATAGTGAAAAACATCTCAAATCAATCGGGGCTTAATCTACTTAGTGCATTTAGCTGGAAGGTTATAGGTTGGTACATAGATTACTGCAACATGAAAGCGTAGATTAAGCATGGCTTTTATTACTGAAATAAACATTTACAATGTTTCCATATAGTTTGACTTAACATTTTCAGTGCTGTGTCTGATGCATGTTTATATTAAAAAGGAATGATAGCCTATAAGAGAGAATTTAAAGTTCTGAGCCTGAAACTAGCTAAACTTTTAAATGAATAGCACAAGCAGAGTGTTTTATATTTCACTGCCATTTGTATGACCACTGTTGGTCTGAGCATGTTTTAGGAACAATGAGGCTTAAAGATAATGTTAAAACAGAACTAGAGCGCAAAGTGCTTTCAAAGTGGCAGGGTAAGAGTATGTTCTTTATATATATTTATTACCTTAATAAAAAGTATTGTGCATTTCAACACGTGTAGTGCAGCTAAAATTGATTTCATTTAAGCACTTTGTTTCAGCGCTTTTCAACATAACTTCATTTATCTTGCACACCAGAAATGAATTCTGTCATGGTGTAATTAAAGTGTCTCCACTTGCTACCAGACACTTGGAGAGGCCCTATTCAGAGGCTGGGAGAAAGCAGAGGCCAGGGAGCTCTGCTAGAGATACCAGTAAGTGACAAAGAGAAAGCTGTGATACTGCTGTGCCGTGTCTGGGAAGCTCATTAAGATCATTAACATATATTAAGTAGTGAGTTTGGGATGCTGGATGCTGTGGACCCCACTGCTGCAGGTCCTGGGATAGGTCTGCAGGTGGCAAACTCTATGGAGCTCCACCAAGACAGAGCCCTTCCCGTGGTGCCCTGGCATAAAGCCGTGGTGTGACCTCTTCTTAGCAAGACTGCTGACCATTGGCAGACACGGATACACAACTGGAACAGCTGGAGTTACCCTCTGCTGCCTGGAAAACACAGTGGGATCAGAGGTGTGCAGTGTCCTCTCCTGTAGTGGTTGGAGGGCAGCAGAGGACTGATGGGCCTAGGTGGGCCTACCCTGCCTATAGATTGTGAAATGGAGTGTTTTCCTTTTGTCCTATTGCATATATCCTGGAATGAAGGAGCAGCCTTATAAGCTATTTTGAAATTTGATTGACAGGGCATGTTTTGTTAGATTTTTAGGGACATGGTTTACAAAGGGAAGAATTGCTTCCTCATCTCATGTCATAGTCAAAGAGAGTGATCAGAAAGGTTTGTCCTGTAAGTCTGTGAAGATCATTTGAAAGTTAATATCCCTGTGGTGGCTCAGTTTAAACAGCCCTGATGTGGGGGCTGTGATGTCTGGATCTCACCTTATTGTCCCATCAAAAAGACAGAACAGCCGGCAACTGGGCACCAATAAGATCCTACACGGCATCTTATTGGTAAAGCTCTTATGCAATGTTATATATATCCGTGACATAAAATTAATACTCTGTTCTTTTGCTGAGCTTAATACGCAGCACTGTTGTTAAGTTTGATTTTCAGCTAGGTTTGGGAGCAAGAGGAGGAGCGAAAAGAGACACTTTTTCAGCTGCAGCTCATTTGTGTTTTATTAATCTTCATTCTGCCTGCATCTTATCATAGATATCACAGACAGATCCTTTATACGACTTTGCAGTGACACCTGGTGGGAGAGGCCAGGATGTCATCTTCATTAAGACAATGAAACTGCAGAAATTTTACTGCAAGCTCTATAAAAAAAAAAAAAAAACCCAGTTTCTCCTCACATATATTTCCCTGAAACAGTCCCTGAGCTTATGGGAACTACCAACCCAAAGCTACTGGCTGATTCATGCTGATAGCCTTTATGTTCCTTTTCTAGACTTTATAAAGAGAGGAAAGAGAATGCCATAATAGCATAAAATCTTTTCCATAATCTAATCAGTCTCTCACAAAAATCAGAGAGTATATTTAGAACGTGTATGGCTAGTCTCAGAGGTGCAGTGTCTGGTAACAGCTGCAAAGGCAAATAGCATTTATTTTGAGCAGTATCTTTTATGCTTAAAGTATTTCAAGCAGCTGAAGTAGATATTTTTCTTAAATTTGGACTATTAATTCTGTGAGCCTGGAGATTATCTTATTGCTGAAAAAGTGCTAGTAAGGCTGTGCTCAGATCTCTATTATGTAATACTAGAAATCTAAACTTTTGGGTTTTTTTGGAAACAGGAACTTTGATGATAAAATTATACCTGAATTTGGAAATGGACATTTGTAATCATGGCTGAGAGCAAATAACTCCTAAAATTCCTGTTCAGCATCAGAGAAAGTGATCCCCATCTTTCATAGTGCAAGGCTAGACATTCCCAATAAACTGTAACTCCAAGGCTTGGTGGGGGCTATGAGATAAAGAATCAGACTGAGTCATCACTGAAATTCTTAAGGTAAATTAATCTCTTGCCAAGAGGATGCTAGAGCCAGAGCTCCAGACATCGAGAGGGGCCAGCTCTAATGAGGCCATTAGATGGAGCAGGAGACTCCTTACTGGAAATGTTACGTGAAGACTCACTGGCATAGTGAAGAACGTGTTTATTTTTCAGCACATATATTTTCAGACACAAAAAATATTTTTCACAAAAATATGTTTTCAATATTAGTTTTCAGTTCTTCCCATTTCCTTTGTGGAGTAGAAGAGAGAGGGTAACATGGAATTTGCTCTCTGATTTCTGTGCTTGTTAGGGCAGGGTAGCAAAACCAGCTTGATGTTTCAGTGACGTTGTCATCTCACACAGAAAGCTTTCCCCTGCTTTGCATATTGGGCATCATTCTGTGTTGCCCATTAAGCACATGCAGCTGTTATGTAGAGACATGGGACCATAAATTCACAGCTGGCCCTTATGGAGCTGCTTGCTGGAAGTGTAGGTGGCTATTTTTTTTGTGTATATGTATCTTTATTTACATGTGGATTTGAACCAAATGTGAAAAATGCCCCTTTCTCTTGCAGTCAAACTAAGAATGACAGAGCAACTCTTAGACATGTGTTCAAAGTGGATATTTCCACTGTAAATAATTCTATTGCCAGAAAGGACACCTATCTACAGCATTACTTTACCTCATCCATATTAAACTAGAAGGGGAAAAAAAAAACCCTTCAATTTTATCCAATCACGTAATGAAAGACTTGGAAGAAATTCCTTTGATTTCTTGCTTTGGCTGAAGTTCACTCATCATAGGGATGCTTGCATGATAGGTTGCATCACCTGGAGAGGACTTCTGCCCCTTCTCAGTTGGCCATGGTCAGAGAAAATTGAACCATTTATGATGCATGTTGTGAATGCCAGCCTAGAAATCAGCAAGCTCTTGAAACTTTGAAATGTGCTGTTACCTGGACTGTCTTCAAAAGCCAGCACTGCACAGCAATGTCCTTGCCAGCTATAGCTTGGTTTTTAACCTTCCCCTTCTGCAGAAGGTTGTTTGGAATGGGGTTGCCAGCCAAATCCAACACCTGTCACCCTCTAGTTTTGGATTCCCATCATTCAGGCTTCTGAATAGCTTTTGGAAGGAAAACAGTGTTATTTACTGTGGGCAGTGGTCTCCTCTGGGCAATGGAGGGAAGCCAGATGCCCATGCTGGTATCACTAGCTCTGTCCACGGCTGCTGCACTGTCAGCGAGGAGGTGCTTGGCCATGGAGGTTATCAGTATGTTGCCTTTCACAGAGTTCCTTTTCTTCAGGGAAAAGGGCTTTTCTTCAGGAAGAGCCCCAAGCCTTGATGCTTCTGTGGGGGTTATGTTGATGTCCCTTATCACAGTGAGGTCATCTTCTCCACAGGAGCTCTGCTCAGGCCACTAATGGAAAGAAAACCGTCTTTCCCAGAATTACGTGCTGTCCTTGTAGAAATAATGTCAATCTGGGCATATTCATATGGGAGATGTTAAATAAATATGTTCTGTTCTTATAAAATTTTGGATAATTTCTTACAGTTCCATGCAATATCCTGTAGTTCATTCTTCATTTTTATCATGAAGTGATGATGTCTTCATGCTTGTAGTAGTAACAAAAATAGAAGTGACATATGCTGCAGTTACCAGTACTTAGACTTTTTAAAGATAAGGCAACAATCTCTTGAGTTGCAGCAGTTTGGGAATGACTTTTGGTTGAGATCTACTTGGCTATGTGATTAAAGAAATTATTAAAATTAGTATAAAACTTCCCCTGAAACTAGATTTATAGTGTATATAGCAAATGTGAGAGTGCCATTATGCTCAGCTGCAGCAGTTTAAATCCAGAGTGAATCTTTTGATCTCTGCAGCTTTAGTTGATGTGCAACATAGCACTAAATTTAACCCTCCCTCTGTGGCAGAATCTTCTATTTTCTGCTGTCATTTTACTGTTACTCCATTGTCAGGGATGCAGGTAGCTCTTAAATTACCTTAAGTGAGAAAAGAGCTGCACAGTTCACAACCAAGTTAAACCTAACTGGTTAGCTAAACAAAACATGTAGATCAGTATCTGAGTAATGAAAACAGGAACTGCTAAATATCTGAAAGTCAATTCTGTATCACGGAGTCAAATATTTCTAAAAAATGGTATCTGGAAAATTCTATAAAAGAGCTTTCATGGATTTTTGCTTGTAAGATTTTTTTTCTGTTTACCAGCATCATTTACAGTAGCCTTAGGTTAAACATTTTATTGGAGATCAGTGTCCCAGTTTTCTCATAATGCTGGTATTTTTATTAACTAATCAGTATATCTGTGTTTCATGTACTACAAAATAGTCAGGAATAATCCAGAGCTTCTAATAGAAGTGCTGGGGATCTGCCCCATGGTACCTAGCAGAAGGATCTTGCTAGGTCCGTATGATTCTCTGTGCTGTAGGTCCACAGCCAACAAGGTTGCATAGGAAATGTCTTAAATTTACAGTATTCCTAGGGAAAAAAAATATGAACGTTATGCCACATTTGCAAATTAACTCTATTTTTAGACTGATATTTTTCCTGCATAAAGTTCTGTAAGTAGTTTGACACAACATTTCTTGTGATAAAAGGGTGGTGGGAGAACCACAGGCCAGAAATATTTTTATTTATATTTGGAAATATAATGTGTGGCTCTAAACCAACCCACCCCTCTAAAAAATTCACCAAGGGAGAATAGGTAATTTCTTTGGGTTGTCTTCTAGGCCTATAGTTGTATGAATTTACCCAGAGTTTTGATGATTTATTTTCTCATCTCTTTGCAGTTAAACATGTTGACTCTGAGATTACAGAGTAGAAGCTTTTGAAATATTCCTTCAGAAGTTACAGAATGTCCATTTGTGTAGTTACAGAATGCCTGCTTATATATGCAATACTTGTAAGTAGGGAATCTAAGAATATTTAACAGGGAATTAAGTCCTTTATCATGATAAGTTTAAATTTCCCTCATTATTATACAGAAGTATATTGGTGTATTTTTTTCTTCCATGAACTTTTGGTTAAAAATATGATTAAAAAATTCTTTTTAAAGAAAACAACCATGCCTTATATGTCAAAAATGAAGAAATGATTCCCACTATTCCCACTATGAAGAAATGATTAAATTATCAAAAAGAAAACTAGCCAAATTTAGAGATAGTCACAGGAAAAAAAAAAAACAATTAAAAATAGTGCATAATTCTACCAATTTGGCCTGAAAGGTAACTTTCTGCAAATTTTCTCTTGATGCAATGGTTCTTTCTTGGTGCAACCTTGCTTATGGAAATTCAGGTACCAGTGGGAAAAAAAGATATGTGCATAAAAAGGAATGTACTCTGTCCATGGTATAACTAGTATATCTGAAAACTATATATGAAAAGGATGAAAATTGCACTTAGAAATATGAGTCTAACTACAGCATTGACCTCTCTATTGTTCTATAAAGGTAGTAAAATCTAAACATCAGAAATTGTAGCAAAGTTAGCTCATGAACTGGCAATTCAGGAGACCACTCTCCTGGTGAAACAAATTACAAAATAGAATGAACTAAAATGTGTATAAGAAGCTATAGCTCTGAATCCTAATATTAACTGGAAATAGTCATAGGTCCAAGGAGGTCCCTGAATGGAAAAGTAGAGTAACGGCCCATGAAATGTGAAGAGCGAATGACTCCTGTAGGTGGTGTGGGGGATCAGGATGCCCCTGTAGAGCTGAAGTTGGCTCTTTTCTCCAATACAATGGGCAGAAGGTTAAATCTTTGTGTATGGGAAGTGTGTTTCAAAACTGCTCTCTCGGCTCCACCTGCTTGACTTGACCTGAGGATCTCTAGCTGCACCTGGTGCCTGGAAAGGAAGGCATTTTTGGCACTGATTTGCATGTCGATGTTTCCAGCTGCCGTCTCTTCCACCGTGCAGCAACTGGGGAACTTCAGTACACAAGAAATGTGAATGTCACAGTAGATTATTTTTCAAATTTTTCAAATTGAAGTGAAGAAGGCAAGTGGTGCAGTGTTGATACCAACAAGGACATGGAGGTGCCTGTACTGTGTTTTCTTATGGATCAGGAGAACTGAAGAGCAATGGTATTATTTTTAAAGCAAGCAGTCAGACTGACATACAAGCAGTTGCTAAAAGATAAAGCATCCAGATAAATATCATCCTCAACACTCAATTAGTTTATGTCGCTATAAGGAACCACCATATGGCAGAGCTTCTGCACCAGCTGTTTTCCAGTCTTCATTGGATACTGAGTTACGAGGGAAACCAATCAGAAACTCAACCATGAAACAAGAGAAGTTAACAAAAGCGGAGAAAAAAAAATCTTAAGACTTTTAGATGGGTAAGTAATAAAACACGAGTGGCCAGACACATGTGGGCTGCTGTGTGCCAGACCTTTCCTTCTTAAGGGGCTTGTGGCCATTTCTGTGCCCATCTATGTTTTCTTGGTGTTGAACAATTATGCTTTAAGGCAGCCTGCACTACCATTTTGATGATCTGCTGATTGCGTGGCAGGTAATTTTGTCATAACAACTTAAAATTTTGATTTTTGAGAATGACAGAAAATATAATGCTCCCTGGTTCCTAATTTTAATAAGTTTTAAGATTCTCAATTGTAAGAGCAGTTTTCTGCATTGATCTGCTCTGGAAAATCTTAGTCTACTGTTTTGGTTCACATCAAACAGCATGGCGACACAAAATGCTTCTGGGAGCTAAATACTGTGATTTGTAATTTTTTAAAAAGCTTTTTGTCAAAGGATTTGGAAGACATCTCTTTACACCTTTAAAAGACTCTGCAGATTTTAGTGTGTGTGGAATTTTTTATAGTCCTGAGCACCAAAGCTGAATTCTCTGTGGTATTGCTCATAAAATTTTCTGTGACGTAGCCAAGTCTCTTCTATGACTAAACATCTTTAGTGCACAGAGTGCAACTAGTTAAGCCTTAAATTTGTGATGGCTTGAAATTGTGATGCGGTAACAGATTTTTTTTCTTTTTCATTTTCACAATAGAACAGTCCTTTCATATGAATGCAATTGACTCCTTACTGTATCCTAGTATCCTTGTAAATCTCTCATATATCAAGTTTCCTTTAAAATCTGTAAATGTTCTCTAGAATGAATCTTTTTCTAGTTCCTCGCCAGGTACCTATTCCTAGTTTTTCTTTTTAGTGCTTCATGTATTATTTTTAAACTGTGTTTAAGTCTTTTTGAGACTTGCAGACAACGAAGGCTGAAGGAGAGAGCTATGGATGGCCTTGGAAAAAAAGTAGTTAATACATAAGGGCTTATGAACATGTGTTAGCAAAGAGAAATAATTCCAGAGTGGTCCTCAGAACTTCATTAGAGATCAGAGAAACATGCAATATTGCATTAGCTAAAATAAAAACCTTTATATAACAGGACTTAATGTCCTTAGAAATGTTGCAGGGTTTATTTGAAAAATAAACCCAACAATGCTCTATTAAATTTATAGAGGAAATGGAAAACAGAACCTCAGAAGACTGTAATTGCCACCTACAAATATAATCATCAGAGTGAGTAAGAAGTAATGAAGGAGGAAATCAGACCTAACTCACCTCTTTCGCCCTTACCACGAAGGTGGAAATTATGTTGCCACCGTGTGGTAAGAATATTGAAAGCTAGGAGCAGGTATCTTGCCATCCTTGCAAGCATTTGATTTGTAAACTGAAATAATCAGAATTCTGCAGGATTTGCTGGAAAAATATAGTTTTCAAAGAGCACCCTAATTAGAAAGGAGAGGCACTGCAAGGTGAAATCCCATTTTGCTTTTGATTTGTCTGTACAGCTGATTCTTTGGGTGGGGTATTTTTCTTGAAGTCTAATTCAGAGCTCAAACTCTTACATAAAATATTCAAGGGGGAAGTGAGCGGAGTGCAGAGAATATTTTTTTTAAAGTTCTCTTTTTAAAATGAGGTCATTTATAGGCTTTTATGAGTACGAAAATCCATCATTATGTTGCTCATCTTCTTGAAATTGTCTCCAAAACTTCTGCATGAATTTTGCTTCCTTTCAAATTCTTCTTGTGATCTTGGGATGCTTCCCAGCACGATCAGATTTAGAAATATGGGCCTCAATGTTTCACAAAAGACTTTTTAGAACACACAATATAGAAACATAATTATTTTTTAAATGAGTAGTCTTACAGTTCTGCCTAAAGCAGGATTTGGATTCATGAACATGTGTCATCTTGTTCCCTCCATCCCCGCTCTATGTCATAATTCTTCATGACATTAGAGCTGTTTGCCGTAGAAATTTATTGGGTTTCAAGACCATGGTTTCACAGCCTGAATTGGATGAGCTCTTCACCATCCCCTCCCATAGCAGTTTCCTGCTGGTCTCCAAGCTGAGATATAGCTGAAGAGGACGGAGCGAGGTCTCCCCAACCTTCCTGCAACAGGGACTGCCAGGAGTGTGGACAGCCTGGCTTGCCATGAGATGAAGAAGGACATCCAGAAGAGGACGAGGGATGAAGGTACAAACTTGTACCTCCATTATATCAACTGTCAAAGCTAGCTCAGCTATTATGGAGAGCAAAATATAGGCAAGAATACTTTTGATTTTGACCTCTCCACAGCACATTATGTGTGTCTAATTCTGCCCCAGCTTACTTTAAACGCCTCATTTAAATACTTAGATTTGAAGTTATACACTCTACTCTGCACATTCACAGAAGAGACAGAAGCACTTTTAGAGAGCACTTTGTATCTTGGGTGTTAGGCTTTCCTCTAATTCTGCCCCAGCTTACTTTAAACACCTCATTTAAATACTTGGATTTGAAGATATGCACTCTGCACATTCACAGAACAGACAGAAGCGCTTTTAGAGAGCGCTTTGTATCTTGGGTGTTAGGCTTTCTGTTTGGGGATGTCTGCCCCACTTCTCTGTGAGGTTCGTTTCTCATCCTTTACATAGAGGTGAACCTTTCTTTTGACTTTAATTTGTACAGCATCACTTGCATTGAGCCATGAGAGTGTCAGTGTAACAAAATTCTTGCTTTTTTAGCACCTACACGTTTGTAGCCAAATATAAGAATAAGCTAAAATGAGCATCCTAGATAGCACTCAGTTCTATCTCTGGTACATGTCTAATTATGACCATCTCAAAGGCAATTACTCTAGCTATCATCAATTAATAAAACTTCACATTCTGTCCTGGTAGAACAGGCCTTATTATCATCTTTTTAGAAACAGTCAAACTGAAGTGCAGTTATTGACCTGGTTTTAGATGTGAGGAGAGAAACTAGGACACAAGCCAAAGGTTTTTCTCTCACCTTGGCCCCTAGACACCAAATAAAATGCACAGAGAAGCACAAAAACCCAGATCTGGCTGTTTTTAGCATGGTGCCTGTCCTCAGGATGCCTCCAGGAAAGCTCCCTGGCAGGTCTCCTTTGCTGTTTGGCCACCGTGGCACCAGGGATTCACAAGCGCACGGATATGTCTCCATGGGTCACCAAGCAGCAAGGCTGGACCCCTTGGACTGGCCTCAAGTGATTGAAATAAGACCAGAAACCTTTCCAATGCATGGAGTTTCCTGAAACAAAACCCTCAAAAGTTAGGTTTGAAAGGTGCCCCCATCTCTGCTGGGTTATTAGTTCTGTTCTCCACTGTTAAGGGACATGACAACTTCTCACCTTGGAGGCCCGAAGTGCAAGGCCTGGAGAATAGAAGAAAATCATTTGAGGCCTTCACTTTTTTATATATATGACTCATAAATATTTGCCTCCTACATTAATCTTTCTTCTCCTCCAAGTTGAGTCATTGTCTTGTGTTTGTTTTTACCAGAAGCAAAAAAAAAAAAAAAAAGGCATCAATTGTTTGCCTATAGGACTAGGTCAAAAGAATTTTTTAGAGAAGACTTTCAAGATAGGTATATCTAAGGAACTGGTTAAAAAAATAGAACAGTGGAAAAGCAGCTCCTAAAAGCAAAGCATTGTGTTTTCATGCTGTTGTGCTTTTAAAATTGAGGGCAACAGTCTGAAAACAGACCATGCAATAAATCTTACTTGATGTGAATTATCTAGAGATCATTGTATCTATTGCATTTATTTTGATTTTTCTGTCTCTCCGTTAGAGTCTATGCTCAGAGATGACTTAAAAGATTCAATACCTCATTTTAAAAATTAAAGTTCACTTGATTATTGTACTGACCCATACTAGCCTGGAGACTATTACGCATTAGTCTGGCGTATTGCAAACAGACTGGAATCCTTGGAAATAGGAAAGGACATAAGAGCTATATCCCAGATACGTTACCTACTTCAGCTGTGTTAACTGAGGCTGTGCTGCCCCTCAGAGGCATGAAACAAAGTTGCAGCATATGGGGTGGAAAAGAATTAGTTAATGTACTCTGAAATTATCTTCTTTATTTTTCCTCCTCTCCATCCTGCATGCCCATCCTCCTCCAGGACACTATGCTTTGCCCTAAAATCTGTGGAGGTTCTAGAGAAGCTTTTAAAGGTACATATGATTTCAGCTTGAGCTGGGTCATGAACAACAACACCTGCGAGATGGGCAGGTGCCTCCCCTGCAGAAATATTTTCCCAGAAAAATGTAGGTCTTATAGGATCTTTTCTTGCTTCCATGATCTTTTCTCTAATGTTTAGTGTTTGGAGCAACTGTGGAGGTCTCATCAACTGGATCAAGGGGGATAAATAAGTGGTAGGTCAGGAGAAGTCAGAAGCAGGTTCAAGGAAATGAGATGGTTTTTGTCCAGCACCATGGAGCAGGGAATGACTTTGTAATTTCCCAGTAATATCTTCAGCTTTCAAGAACATGCTGGTCTGTCAGGCCACCCTGTTTAGGGTCTATAAGTAACAGTTTAGGAGTAAATAACTGCAATAGACAACAGTGAATAGCTGTGATCAACAACAAAAAAAAAGCATCTCTATCAACACAGCTGTCAGCAAAAAAAGAGAACCACAAATACTGCTTTGAGGGAAGATTGTTTATTAAAATGGCTTATTTGGAAAAATTTGTCGCTGATAGATGAACTTGCAAAATTGCCAGTGCAACACGTTATTTCAAAACACTGTACTGCTACTGGGTAAAACTAGGTACAATTCTACCAGTCTTAGGCTGTTCTGCCAGGAAAGCTGCTTCTCTGGATTGTGGGTCCCAGAAATCAGACCCGCAGTAGCAGTGGCAAAAATTGATGCCATTCTGCTTAAGGAGCTTCTCAGCAGAGTAATTCCTTGGAACAAGGAAGTTCCCTGCCACCCATTCACAAACTTGAGGTTCCTTTAAAAATACAGTTCATTGACGTGCTGGACTCGGTTAAAGCATTGACTGCGTTAAATGTTGCTTGAGTAGGAACTGCACACATTCAAAACTGGGATTTCCGTTGTTTAAGAGGCTATCGGTGAATTTTAGGTGCCTGATTTTTATCTGCTTGTTAAAATAATTGGCTCATATGTTAACTATCAAGTAGTGAACCTGGGAAATATGGCATGTGTCAGAATTGTCTCAGGGCTTTCGTGAACTATAAAATGATGCAAGAAAGCATAGAAATTCTCTAAAAGGAGAAAAGAGGTTTTAAAATGGTTTACCCTCCCCCATTAACATAGAATATGCAGCACCAGATGAGAGGTGGGAGTAACAAGATAGAAATATAAGATAGAAACTCATAGTAGATATGTTTTAGAGAGTGAGCTGCCATTCAGAAGTGTTGTAGTGCAAGATCAACTCATCACAGAGGGCCAAGATTACCTTTAATGAGCAAATTAGGCAGCACAGAAATTCTGAGCAGCAGCTCAGCTCGAAAGGAAAGTGCAGGAAGGATGGAGCGTGCATGGCATGGAGGGAAATGTTCTGGTTTCCTTCTTAGTTGGGGAATGCTGCTTATCCTGTAGGACAACCAGGCAAAGCCAAGTGATAAGCAATGTGAGGGCTCACCAAGGAATGCTAGGAAATACTTCAACAGTTAAGTCTTCAAAAGGGCTCTCGCATAAGCCAGTTGGGCCCCAGTCACAGCACATCTTTCCCTGGGCAGAGGATCAGAGTGCCGAGGTGATGCTGGTAGTCATCTTGCTCACAGCACTTGAGAGGTGCCTGGGCAGGGTAGGAACCAGCTTAGGACACAACGAAGCCCCCATTAAGAGCACTGCTCCTGACTAAGCGTATTAGGGTTAAAAGCAGCCAACCTTCTCGTTTGTGTCTCAGAACGGATGCTCTCCTGTATCCCTTATGCCCACTTGTATTCAAATCCGAAGCACAAGCTCACTGAGTGGTTTGTAGTAAACAACAGATGACAACACACCTGCCTTTGGTCCTGGGAAAACACTGTTCCTGGAGCATCAAGATATTGTCTCTGTCCAGCCTGTTAACCTATGCTTAACCTCTAGGAAGAAGGCATGCGTTGTTTGAAAACACGGCAAAATTCTGGTTTAGGGGAGAAACTAGCTCTTTGCCTAAAAAGTCCCCTGTTAACCTATGCTTAACCTCTAGGAAAAAGGCATGCATTTGAAAACACGGCATAATTCCGGTTTAGGGGAGAAACTAACTCTTTGCCTAAAATGTCCTGGTTAAAATGAGTCTTAAAGAGACCACAAGTCACTTCTACTGTCTAGTTTTGACTGAGTAATGTAGATGAGAGAAAGCAGCGTGTAGTTTCTTGATTACTTGAAAGAGAAAGAAATTTATAAAATGGTAGTTTGGTTACATACATTTTATATGTAATTTTTTGGTTTCAAGTAGAAAATATTGAGTCATGCAGCATATTTGTAGGTAAAATAGAGGTGAATTTGGCTTATAGGAATGGACATGATACATCCTTATTGGACAAGCATTCTTGCATTCATTTATATTACAGAAAAAAAAATCAGTAAGGTCTTACCTAACATATATCAGTAGAAACATTACTTATGCCAGCTATGGATTTGCATTTAAAGTCACAGTAAATCAACTGTGAACACACAATAGACAGAGGAATAATTTATAGACTGTCAGTCAACAAATTGATTGTTTTAATAGCAGTTTATCCTTTTTTGGTTGGTGGGCATAGATCCAGAAAACAGAAGTCAAATGTTCTGGTAACATTCCTTAAGAACATTTGACTTCTGTTTTCTGGAATGTTCTTCCAACTGAAAAACAGTGAAAAATCTGTCTGAAAACATAACCTTGTTCCTGGCATTTCAACATGCCATTGGAATTATTCTAAGTCTAGTCAAGGTGGTATCTCTCAGCTGGCCTGCAGACAAAGAAAGTATAATTTATAACCACACACTGCAGCAAGGAATGAGAGAGAAACTAAGAAGATGCCAAGAATAAACCACAGTTTCTCCTTCTGATGGACATTCATGTGTGCTGAACTCTGTTACCAGAGAAATAGGACGGCTGACCCAGCTTGCAGAATGTCCTCAAGTCATCAGTGGGCCAGGACCTTCACCCAGCCTAAAGCAGTTATGTTTTCCAATGGGAAATTTGCAGGTGGAAATAAAAATGAGAGCCATCCAAGACAGCTTTAGAAATAACAATAATAATAAAAAAGGCCAATATATATTAAAATTGGTATATAATGGCCTATATCTAAGTACTCCAGAACTAATACAACTTAGCAAAAAGCTCATCTTAGTGATAAATGGCTGAGGGACAAGCAGTACAAATCAGCTGCTCTCGTCCTACTCAGCAAGGATGATGGGGTAAAGGACAAGAAGCCAGTCTGCTCTAGTTCTTTGGTGTTCAATACTGTTTTCCAGCTGAACATCTTGGGGTGTTTCAGAGCATTATTTTTATAGTCCGGCAGTGGTAATGTACTTGCTAACTTGATATGTTCCTGAGGACACTGTGAACCTCAAAGCCTAAGAGCTTGTTGTGCTTAGTGCTGAGCAAAAAAACCCTCAAAAATAGTCCCTGACCTCGGAATGTTGCAGGGAATAATGAGGTGACGTTGTCGGAAGTGATCGCAACACAGCAATGATGCTCATGTTGGGGATATTGTGACAAAAATCTAATGGCAGAAAAAGGACTTGATATAATGAGTCATTTTTAGTGTCAGAATTGCCCTTGATATTAAGTAGGAAGTTTTTAAGAGTAGAGTAGATTATGAAGACTCTTGCAAGTGAAGATCAGTCTACGTGAGATATTTTAAGCTGTTTTGTAGAACAAAATGGAGCCATCGACCCAGCAAATACATGCAACAGATAAAGAGGGGAAAGGGAAGGGCAGTTTTCCAAAGCTACCCTTAATCAGCAAAAAAAAGAGCACACAAAATTATCTCAGGAAGGGGGGATTTGTGGGGTATGGGTTACATTTATCTGGTACGTTATAAGCTTTATTTTAATTTCCAGTATTTGCCCGCTACATCCTGAGGAACAATACAAGCTCAATCTAATGCTTGTCATTTATAACTCTGTGCATGTCATTTATATGGTAATGGGGGAGTTCCCTCTCATCCCAAGTGATTTTTGCCAAACTCTCCATGCTGGTTCACAGCGCATTTTGCTTACCGCAGTGTAAATTAAAATGCACATTCATGATCTTTGAACAAAGCAGGCAAGCATAATTAGTAATTCGATACTGTCTGTACAAAACAGTTCAAAGTAATACTTAGAATTTGCAGTTAATTAAACAGTTTTTCCTCTTAAAATACTTAATTGCCTTTCTATGATATTCATTTATAAGTTTTTTTCCTACTAGCTTTAGCTGCAGTTATGCAGATGATCTCTTTCTTGTACTGCACTTATGCATAGCTGTGTATATGTGTTTGTTTATATGGATATTTCTCTATGAATGTTGATTTTATTTTTTGCAGAAATTCATGTTTTTCTGTAATGGAAGAGGAACAGTTTATGGATGGATGAATTATTGTGGCCTGAAATTAAAAAGAAAAAAAAAGGAAAATAATGGAATGAAGCAAGATAAAACAGGGAATAGAAAAACTCAAACCAGTGCAGGAAATTTTTTTTAAAAAAAAAAAAAACCCTAAACCTCTGGAATTCCATTGCCAGTATGAATAGTTAACCTCATCTGGTATTTAATTCACTATCCAATTAAAAGTCTTATTAGAAGTTTCTAATTGTTGTAGCTTTAAAGTAAAACCAGCAGCCATTAGAGACACAAACTTTAGATTCTCTAAGGAAATTAAAATCATCATAAATTAAAAAAAAATGTTAGTGAATATAGAGAAATGTAACTTGGAAAAATCCAACTGGATATTGATGACTTGTGTACATTTGAAAATCCTAGTTTAGATAAACTGCAGAATTACTCAATCTTTCTCATTTTTGTCCTCATTGCAAAGGGAAAAAGTAAAGGTTGAGTTCCAGGGGCTCTAACCCCCTAGTCTTTCAGTGTAGGTGGATGGAAACAGTTGAGGAGAAGAGGATAAACCCGCCCCATGGACTTGCCTTGGGAGCAAGAGGCAAAACCCCGAAATACATGACTGGGAGCATGTGGGCTGCAGCCACAGAGCAGAACTAGGCAGCTCAGTGCCCCTTCCCAGCTCTACGTGTGGGACACGACACGGAGCTCCTGTCCCGTTCATGGCAATGCAGTAGCAGAGCTCAGCTGGGCCCTGTGTATCTTCTGCAGGTCAATGGGCTTTAACCTCTGGCTCCTAAAAGTGAAGAGGAGTAATTACCAAGAAAGGGACTATGAAAAGGAAGCTTTTGTCAGTAGGCCTAGAATTGCTACGTGGTGGCCTGCAGCTCTGAAATATTGTAAAAAAAAATGTTCTCTGTTTCCCAATAGAAGAGAGAAAAGAGATTTCAATGGCTTGGTGTTCTCCTACAAGCATGGTCTGGGGCTTGGCTTACCTGATTCAATAGCAGAGTCCCACCAAGATTTGTACATGAGAAGAACAGGATTTCTAGTAAGCTAATACAGAGAATCTGTTCATTTATTTTCCTTAAGTAGAGGAGTGTCACCCTATTTCTCAGCCTGCCTGTCCCTCCTTTCTTTTCAATATTTTTTGTTGGACGTTACATGCACAGTGTCATCCTGATGGCAACAGTGCATCCAAGTGAATTCCTCCATTCACAGTGCTGGGACACGGTCAGGAGCCCATGACATTGGAGATGAGAACGGCATGGGGTGGGAGAGCTCATGCTACCAGATTTCCTCTGCAAAGGCAGAGCTTGCATAAACAAAAAAAGGTTTTCTGAGTATAAAACTATTTAGCTTTTCTTGATTTCCTGCTATGTCATTATTGGACATGCCTACACATACTTTCATTAGCAAGGGATAACACAAGTAAGCATTTTTTTTCTCATTTTAAAGGTTTGCATGAATTGTTTTATGTGATTTCAGATTTATTGTGATTTGTGTACAATATTCTCTTTATCACAAACTACTTCTTCCTTCTTGAAGAATCTGTCGTAGTATTTCCTCTCTGCATAAGCAAATGATGCAATCTGATATACACGTCCAAACCACCCTGATCTGTCAATGGCCTAACTTTATGATATGCCATCACCTTTATTAATAATAAATGTTTCTATTATTAAATAAGGCTATTTTTTCTGAAATATTGCTATAAGCTAACCCTGTTTTTGCCTGTCTTTCATTTTAATGGTTAACTCTATCCACCTCAGCAGATGCTCTCATTATACAGTAGCGCAGAGTCAGAACCAGTCTCTGGGTCATTATTCAGGTAAAACTCCCACTTTGCCAGATCCTGAATCACTGCTCCGGTTGAAGCCTCTGGGAGTTTTGCCATAGTAGGGCAATATAAACTCTGAATGAGAATTTAGTGGCTGTTCAGTGATTGCAGCAGTTTAAGCTGAATTCAGAACTAAGCTAGGGTCTATTAATTGGACCTTTTATACTGCAGGGCCTTATTTTGCAATATGAACTGACATTTATTAGTGCTCATGCTAGGTGACTGCTAGGTGCTGCTCAAAATGAATAAATCATGGAAGTAATTCACATCAAAGACAGCTTGTGTGGCTGCTAATAGAAGTCAATGGGGTTGACGAATCGAGTTCTCTAATAGCAGTGTCAGGCTGCTCAGTCTTCTTATCTCATATTTTTTTATGAAATGTTAAAAGAGATTGCTTTGGGGCACTTGTGTTCGTGAACCATTGCAATCGTCTAATGAATTTTTGATAGTCAAATTCAGAGGGTTTTGTGATCACTAACTTTCTTGATATATCAGTTGCTGTTGAAATGAATCTCTTGTGTCAGGCTTGGCTGTCCGTCTTCCTACTGTCATAAAACCCACAGATTAGCCAGGTAGAATCTGAAACATTTAATTTAAAGGAAAGGTACGGTGAAAGCTCTTGACTAAGTTTGAATAGAGTAATATTCAGCTTATAATGAAAAATCTCAATTTGTCTCACTGCATTGCACAGATAAGCAAATTGTATTTGCAGCCATAGCAACCTGTTAAGTGACAGGAGGAAAAAAAAAAGAAGAAGAAAGAAGAAAGAAAAAGTACCGCTCTGAGGAACTGTACTGCATCCAGTCAAATGGGCAACATGAATCCTGTCTTGTCAAGGTCCTTGATGACAGAAAATGCATGATATGACCTTGCAATGAACGTTTGCTCACAGCAGTGAGCTACAGAGCAAATTATTGCAAGTTCTAAGAAGACTTTTCCCAGCAGAAGTTTTAATGCCTCTACAGTACAATATGGTACAGTACAGATTTAATGGCTCTAGCTGACAGACTTTCGTGGAGAACTGACAACAGGCTGTGGATTTATGCTTGCACCAAGTGATGGAAAAATACATTCTTTTGCATCAGTGTCGTACAACAGTCTGCCACTACCATTGGGTTTTCTAGACATATCTGTTGTTTGGAATGAGTGTTAGAAACAGGAATATCTGACTATATGATCTCTATGTAATATTTCTATTTTCATTTTCATTATCACTGGGCATCTTGGCAGACTCCTGACTTGGCTGTTTCTAAAATATCTGCATGTCGATCTAGCCAGAATGATCCAAGAGAGTTTTGCAGTGACTGTGACTGGCTCATATCAGGAAAAGAGAAAACTTGCTAATTGTCTAATTGCTGAGCGAAACCTGAGAACATTAATTTCCTTTTCCTTTTTTTTTTAAGGAAACGGCTCAGGTGTAGGATGAGTATAGCAGAGAAAAAGCAAAAGCAAAGAAGGTTCTCAAAAGAGCAGGAAGGGGCAACTATTCAGCAGAGTTTTTCTGTTTGTCCAAAAAGTCGTCTGTCTTCCTTTGTATTTAGCAAGACTTACTGCAAAACAGAGCCCAGAATTATGGGCTGCTCCCAGAGGGTATTGAATTATGTATAACACTGCCCAGTTGGTCTGCCACAGTTGGTGTGGATGCAATATCAGACCTCCAGTGCAGCTGCTCTTTGGTCCTTGCGCAGAAACAGTGTCCATATGAAATCCATGAGAAAAAGAGTCACTCTCCATGGGTCTTTGCATTTCAGATGGGATTCATACAACCCTTGAGCATACTCAGTCTGACAGGACATGGTCTGGAGGAGTTCTGGGTCCCTCTGGCCAGTTCTGAATATCTGAATTTGTCCCATATTTGGGACAACCTGCCTTTTCAAATGACATCATTGCACATTTGCATGCATTTATTTTTTCTGTTGGTGTGTTTTTGCTGCTGTTGTTTTTTGAGTCATCAAGTATTTTTGTGTGAATGAGGGAGATTTTAAACATTCTTGATGTCTTGGGTAGCACATCTTGAGCTCTGTGTGTTGTTCTTGCAGAGACTTACCCGTGGATAGAATCATATCTCTAATCAATACCATCAGCATTTTTCAACCCCTAAGCACTCAAAAAGCAAGAAAAAAAGGTCTAGCAGCTATCAATAATCATGTAAACAACACTCCAATGACCTGACTCATACAACAGCTACACAATCTCTTATTGTATGAAACACAAGAAATCAGAAGGATCAATGGATGAGGAAAAAACATTAAACCAACAATTTTGTTGTGGTCAAGATCAGCATCCAGCAAAAATCTCTTTTGCCTGCCAGCAGCATCCTGCCCTCATGAGATAAGCCGTTGGTCTCAGTCCAGCTCCTTGGCAATAGGTGTCCTGGAATTATTCCTGGGAGAAGCCACCACAAGTATTGCTGGTAGTCTCAGGTGGCGGTTCAGGACTATGGATAAGGAGCTTGGTTTGAGTGGCCAGGACTGGAGAAGTTTGTTGGCCGCTTGAGGAGCAGAGCTGCCTGTGACATGGTCATCTTGTGGCTCTGCTGGACATTGCTGTTTATCTGCCTGTCATTCCCTCCAAGGCCTTTGCCGAGCATCAGAGCAATCTGTGATATTACCCCTTTCGCAGAGGCAAAAGGAAAGGCTGTTTGCTGAGCTAGAGCTTTGAATCAGCAACACGGCATCTCTTCAGACCACGTAAGAGATTTGCAGAAAGACACTGGCTTGTTTGCCTTGTTGCCCAAGCCAATCTGCCTTATGGAATGCATGAAGTTTCCACCGTAAATCCTGCTGCCCGCAGGGCAGCACCCCACTGCTGAAAAGAGCTTTCATCCAGCACCTCAACATCTGACCACAAAACAGCAAAGGGCAAACCCTCGCCAGCTGCAAGCAGAGATAAGCTGATCCTTCTTCCAGAGGGACTGATTACCAACCTCCTTTGACTGCCAAGACTGGAAAGGGCAACCTGAGTTGCATGCTCCAGCCCTGGCATGGTGAGAGCTTGAGACCAGGCAGCACCAACATTCATGTGCCATGTGAGCAATCAGCAACACGGTGGGCTTCTGAGGTCAGGGTAGCAAATAAAACCCTACTCTTCCAATCCCTCTTAAAATGAGATGAGCCTGGGCTGCCCATGTGTAAAATGCTGGTGTCTCATAATGCTCTGCTCCGGAACAAGGGGCTGCAAGGCTGAGTGAGCAGAAAACAATATCTGTTCCAAGTAATTAAGCTCCATGACTAAAAGGAAATTAATGACACTTGCAGCCCACGCCATCCCTGTGCTTGAGGAGATGCAAATTGCCTGGCTGTTCTCATTTCCCCGAAATGATGGGCTGCCACGCGCTCAGCCCTGCTGAACATATGGGAGCACCCGCACATGTTCGTTCGGCTCCGTCACCGTATGATGCTGCTGCCACCAGGCGGTGAGCATCTTGGAGCAAAGATTTTGTGTTTAAAACATCTCTAAGGCTAATCTCAAACATGCCATAGAAACAATATTATATCCCTCCTAAGCTATCTTTCACCAGGGAAGGAGGCTTCTTTAGAAAATCCACGTTTTGAGAAGAAATAGTCACACAGGTTTAGTTGCAGCTCAGTTTACTCAAGGAAAGATTTTTTTGGACAGTGGTACAAAAACCTTCAGAACCTTCAGGATAGTTGCAGTCTGCATATGGGATTCGTGGGATCTGTCTGTCACTAGAGTGTCGGTGCTTTTGTGTCCTTGTCAAATTATTTTAATTTTTTTGCCTCCCCCTTTTTCCTGAAAGGTTGTCAAATTGTTTGGTGGCTCTGCAAAAGGACTTCTTTGGCCTGACTCAATTATAGAAATGTAAATCGTGATTAATTCCATTGAAATCAATAGTGTCGCATGGCTGTGGCTGAGATCAGCATAAAATTATGCCAATCTAGGAAAATGTAGAGTGGAAGTAGCATTAACATATAGCAGGTTATATTATTTGTATACATATAACTCCTTTTACACCTGTTTTATACCTATTGTGATTTAATCAATGATTTAATGGAAGCCCATGCAGATTTGCACTACCGTAAATGAGAGAAAAATTGTATACACATGAAAGATGACAAGGTGGTCTTCTAAAGCCATCACTGAAATGCATCATGTGTCACCGAGGGCCTATAAGAACAATGTGGTTTCCTTAACAAGGTGAAAATCCTTGCTTCCAAACTATATAATAATAATCCATTTGGACATATAGTTGGTGATTTGAGATGAACTAGTAATTGATTTTAAAACAGATGGCACCTGTCAAATAAGCATTTGTATTTATTTGATGTTTCTGTGAGAACCCCTGGGGTTTCCTATCTCAGAACTCTCTGTTTTCTCCCTTCCTAGATCCCAGCTCCTTTCTCTGATC